>JAZDUA010000258.1:462500-565000 GCA_038098605.1 Gryllus longicercus | reverse complement strand
GAAGAAATGAAACATTCACCTGCAATGGCAAAGAAACGGATCGAATGGGCACGAGGTCCGAAACACTGAACGTGTGAAGACTGGATAAAAGTCAGTTTTAGTGATGAATCATGATTCACTACATCTGACGAATGTTCCAGATATGAATGACGTCGATCTGGTGAGACGTTCAAATTCGAATGTATACAACAAACTGTAAAGTATCCATCATAGGTTATGATGTGGGACGTAATATCTTCAACGGGTCCTGGGATGGAACAAGGAAACAAGACCAATACTTAAAAGTTCATAAGAACGAACTACTGCCAAAGGCAGAAACATGGTTTAATGAAGACCCGTACGTGTTTATGAATGACGGCGCACCCTGTCTTCAAGTTAAAACCGTAAAAAAGTCATCATGGAGAAATATGTAGCTTACATCCATGGCCAGGAAACAGTCCCGACATGAACCTCATAGAAAACTGTTAGAACTTCAACAAGGACAAGCTCAGAAAGAACATTTGAACCAAACATCAGTTGATAGAGGAAATCAATTCATTTTGGCACACTAGCGACGATTTGAAGCTCAAATGCATGAAACGTGTTGAAAGCTTGCCAAAATGTGTGAATTTCTTGATAAAATTATTCCGTAATAAATACTATTTTTTGTGAATGTTCTTGAAAACAAATTAGTACATACTATGTTATATTCAGTGTTTTATTTATAAAATTTTATGTCCTGGAACGCTCCCCAAATTAATTAATAATTTAAGTAATATAGTTAAATTTTTATAATGTAATTGGATTCCCGAGGTACCGGAACGCTGTTTCGTCGCGTTCTTCCAGAAATCAAACCATACTCCTATTTAATTAAAATCATGTTTTTATTGAATTCTTCTTCTTTTAGTGCTATACAGTGATTAGTGCATTGGCAAGTCTCTAGAAGCCCCTGTGGGACTTCTTCTTGTGGGACTTATTCTGAGCAAGTGTACCTAGGATTGATTCCCATTGCTTTCCCTAGGGGCGCTGGTGCGCCAATTTTGACATTTGATTTGAATACCAGATAGCGCAGGTCCAGATACAATATCCGCAGTTTTATCCAGTAATTCAAATCAAAACTCTGTGTGGTGTTAAATTGATAGAGGATTTAATTTTGTCAGGATCGGCCAAGTGCCTTTCCTGGGATCTCTTTTACATGCCGACAAGCGTCCGCATGTATGCCGGCGATTTTTGGCACCTCAAAAATTCCCCGACTTTGACGGGTTTGAATACGCGAACTTAAAGCCAGTAGTCCGGCATGATAACCACCATCATCAGCGCATCATACCATCAAAGCCCGTGCATTAATTGAAATGTATGTTTCAATCATCACAGATGTGTAAGAGAGCTCAGTATAATTAATTTGACGAAGATACATAAACTATTTGTAGTGTGTTGTTGCTTAATAAATGAAATTCTTTGAAAGCTGAATTCTGGCTCTAATAAGTTGAACAGATCTGTATTGACACTTTTCTTGTGTGTTTACTGCGGGTTGACTGAGTCACCCCGCGTGCCTTAATTGGTTACGAAACAAGGCGCGCATACCGTCGGTTTAAGAGGAAAATATCTGTTTCTTCCAGATTCAAAAGTCAGAGGGATGTGTACGCAGCCCTGCCGTCCGCCTCGAAGCCATTCTTGACCATGCTCAACATCTACGAAAACACGACGCCGCAGTGCCAAGGTATGTAGTACACAATACCATACCATGTTCAGTCGACGCGGTAACACGCCGACACGGCGCGTCGCGCCGGCCCGGAGGTGCGGGGCGCGGGCGATCTCCGCCGCGAGGCGACACGCCGCTGCACTGGCCTGCTCGCGAGCGCGTCGGAGCGGGCGTCGAGAGAGAGTGAGAGAGAGAGAGAGAGAGAGAGAGAGAACGAGGGAAAGAGAGGGAGAGAGAGGGGGGGTGGAGGGTGTGCGACAAGGCATCCCACGCACGGGCGAGATCAGAGCGCCGCCGCCGGCGCCGTCACCCTGGCCACCCCCCACACCCCGCGCTGCCCCGCGCCCACGACGGGCCCCGAGCTGCGCGCTAAGCGCTTCTGATCGGATTCGACGGGGCGGCGGCGGTGGCGGCGGCGGCCGAGACAGCGGTGGTGAACGGAGACGGACGGGGCGGGGGTGGGGAGGCGCAGCAAAGGGCGACCAGCGAGCGAGCGTTCTGAGCGACGGGTAAACGCACGGTAAATGCGCTCGTCTGCTGGAAATTCAACGACGGCGGTTCTGACGTCGGCGCCCAACCAGTCGCTATAGTATCAAAGTGGCCGATAATATCAGTGGTGGATCGTGTTAAAGGGAGCATGTGCGTACCTGGCATGTCATCTTTAATAATTCTGTTGAAAATGATCAATTAGCCGCGACAAGGCAGATACATGAACGCTGGAGTCTGTGATTTAGAAATGGATGTCCGGATCTTTCTTCTAATTCTGGGCCCGTGAATCTCTTGGACGAAGTCGGAGATGGCGGGAATTCTCGACCAAGATTTTAAACGCGGTAATACATTTAAAAAGATGTACTTTGCACACCTCCTCCTCCCGTATCATCTTCCTCTTCCTTCGTTTTCTTCTCCTTTCTTTTCCTCCTCCTCCTTCTTTCAATGCTCCCTCAGCTCATTGTCTCCCAAAGTTCGGTAAATTGCGTCTTCCCACCTTTGCCGCTTCCTCCGATACTCCTATCATTTCCTTCATTTCTCTCTTGTTTTCCCTCCTGTAATAACATATTATCACTAAACCGTCCTCTTAGTCCACTTACCTTATATCTGTTTCATGTTCACGAAACCAGCATGAATAACTTCTCATTCACACAGTTTTAACTGTTTTATGACGTGTAATAAATAATAACTAAACCAGATTTTTAAATTTCCTCCAAATGAAAAATTAGGATCGAAACGATGTACAAGCGTGTTCATAGAACTACTGAACGAATACAGAAAGCAGCAATAAATGCATACACAGTCTGAGACATGTATGGAACTTTGTCTTTCCTTCGGTATACAAAGCTTATAGTGCTGAACCTCATTTCTATGTTGCCTCCATCCCTTCTTTCTACAATGCTACATTCGGTAATTTGTGTTTGCTAACAACTGACCAAAATGGCATTAGATCCCCGCTTAAGTATGTCATAACAGAATACACTAGTTTGGAACACCGCCAGAGCCCCTGTAAGCTCCACAGTTCCCTATGACAGACGCGACAGCTGACAGATGGGGTCCTGTTTCATCCTCTGAAGCAAACCGAGAACGATATTTCTTGGAATTGAAGCAATGTCGTTACTTTGAGATGCTCTTTAAGGCGTATTTGTTATGAATGATACGCAAATAATGAGTGAACTTTGTGGCTGGACAAATGATAGCGATGTTGAAAAAAACTACAACGACGTGGGAAACATTTTTTACGGATACATTATTGGTTCTTATTGCTTTTTATACGGAGCTCGGTGCACATTGCATTACTTTCCTGTATCGAGGGCATCGTGGTTATGAGCGAAATATTGAAACAGTTGAATGATTTTACATGTTCTCTTACGGAGGTAATTGTGAGAGGGAAATATGAAAAGACAAACCTAATCAAGTGAACTTCTATATAATTTGTAAGTAAATCTGAATCAATGAAATTAGGTTAAAAATAAAAACAAGTATGTACCACGGGCATTAACTGTTTCTAATGATCTTGGATTACAAACGCCTTCGGGCCAAAAGCCTTCGGGCCAAAAGCCTTCGGGCCAAAAACCTTCGGACCAAAACCCTTCGGGCCAAAACCCTTCGGGCCAAAACCCTTCGGGCCAAAACCCTTCGGGCCAAAACCCTTCGGGCCAAAACCCTTCGGGCCAAAAGCCTTCGGGCCAAAAGCCTTCGGGCCAAAAGCCTTCGGGCCAAAAGCCTTCGGGCCAAAAGCCTTCGGGCCAGGCAATTTGTCGCCGCTCGATCATTAGAACCCTTGTAACGCCCTTAGCGCATAAATACCTATTACGTCATTACTCTATGATAATATTTTCTAAGTATTATTTCCATGAGCGTGCTATTGGTTCGGTTTGTAAACTATTTTATAGATAAGCATTTCCAGTGCCCAGTTCGTTGTATAAAATTCAGTTCACGTACTGAAGAAAAGACAATTTAATACCACGTTAATCGTAGGGCTCGTGTCCACCCTTCCTTATTCAGTAGACCATCTCAACTTTTGCACTGGATATTGTTGAGTAATTGGAAAAAATTACAATCAATCGAGATGGACGTCGTGTACGTAGGGAGCAAAATTTAGTATTTGAGAAAAGTGTAACATTGTAGCAGACGTACCATAGCAAAAAATGCACATAGGTACAGTGTGTTCAATATGAAAAATAGTCTAAATCATGTATTTATTGTGTAATGATCCATACGGATGCGTCAAAAAAATTAATTTTATTTTAATAATCCCGGAAATAACTTGGTTACGATAAACACGTGAAGGAATTGGTGGAATGTTATATTTATTTTTATTACCTAGGATCTGAAGAACTGTGCGAAACAACAGACAGACTGGGATAAAATAATAAAGAGGTTTTCTTATAAGTAATTAACATATACAGAAACATTAAATTTTCGTAGATATCGAAAGAAATAATATTTTCAGAAATCACTTTAATACAACAAGATGGAAATGCATGATGTGATAGTTGTGAAATAAATAACTGGTAGTACTTCAGAATGGCACATATATTGCCGTATTAGTTTTATATTTCCGTTGGTCACAGGTAGCTATTCAGACTTCCCACATACCAGTTGCCATCTATCGCCACCCGAAGTACATTTATAAAAATACTTAATCTTTCGTTTTCTTAATAATAAACCGAAATATTACTTTAAGAATATTACAGAACAGTAAAACCTCGTCCTAAATGGCATTTTTTTTAAAATGTGGAACCCTTTTTAAGAATATGGCGCTTAAGTGCTTCTGTAATTTAGAAATCTGAAGCTCTTTTTCACAGAAACGTTTTGAGTTTTCGTGAAACTTCAATAAAAATCATTTGAAGCACATTAACTCACAAATACAATAGTATTTCCAAATACAATAGCATTTGGAAATGTGCATATTAATGGTGTGAAATATCTCAAAAAAATTTACACACGTTTCATTTTGGAGAAAAAAAAAACAACCGAAATGAACTTTACGTCACACTAAAGTGCAATTAGCACTATCTGTTCGAAAAGTTTGAAGATAAATTTGGATCTGATGTTGAGAAAATGGCGATTGAATGAAAATGCTGAATTTTAAGTAGTTTTCAGTTTTCTCTAAATTTTTCTTCAAAGTTTTCCAACGAATAAGTCTAATTGTACTGTTTAATATGACATAAAGTTCATTTTTATGTTCCTTTTGCTTTTTCAAAAATTACAAATATAATTTTTTAAATATATCTCACGCCGTTAATATGTACATTTCCAGCGATTTGTAAACACTATTGCATTTGTTGGGTTTTGAGTGACAGTGCTTCAAATTACTCCTAAAAAAGTTTCTCGGAATCTCAAGTTTTTGTGAGAAAGAGCTTCAAATTTCGCATATACAGTAACCCTTAAACGCCATTTTCTTACAAACGGCTCCACATTTTTCAATGAAAATTGCCATTTAGGAAACTTTCCTCTTCTTTCTTCTTCTTAAAGTAATATTTTCGTTCTATTATTAGGAAAACGAAAAATTTAGAAAATGTAAAAAAAATGTACCTTGGGTGGCTTTAGATGCCAGCTGGCAAGTACATGGGGCAAACCCAAATAGCTAGCCCGGGCAAAAAAATAGAAAACGTATACGAGAAAGTCTGTCCCGTCCTGTAGCCCCATTAATTTTAGACTTGGTGGAAGCGACTGTAAGAAGACTCCAGAGAGAGGCTTAGAGTTGGTAGAGAACGCATTTCCGACAGAGGTAGAAGGGTATTTGTTGGTCGCAAATGTTAATTTATTTGGTGTCGAAATCGAAAGTGTACAGTCAATAAGTGTGTGATGGAAAATAATTATGAAATGGATGGCCGATGCTCAAGGACGGTAATTTTCTGGCAGTTGGCGGAGTACGACTGGCGGACCTTGGTGTAACCGGTGATCTAACGCACAGGGAAGTTAACAATTACATTTATTCAGGGCGTAATTTGAGAAGGCTGAGAATGTCACTCTATCAATATAAATATGATGATATTGTAGAGAGTAAATGGTCATAAAATAATGAACGCAAGTGGGAATGGGCTTTTTATCTATGTATTTCTGCGCGAGTGAGTTTTCAAGTACTTTGTTGTCTTTCAAGAGAGTATAAACATTTGTACATTATTGTAATTGTTTTGTACATGTGATAGCGATCTAGGTGGACGATAAGATCGCCGGAATAGGTAATAATTTTGACTGAGAATGAAATAGAATTGCCCTGGTGTGGCTATATTGAATTTCGATTTTTTTCAAAATATTTTATTTGTAAGTTGGGGATGAAATTAGCTTACAGTATCAAACCACGTATCTTGTTCCATGGCTTGATAACATCTCGTTACCCGATTAAACAAAATTGTTCGCGGACCCACATAAAATAAATTGTTTTGTAAACCGGTGGATTATGTTAGAGGAAAAGATAGAAATAAATATATTCGGAGACCTAGTAATTACCATTGTATGTGTTTTGCAGATAATAAAAGTGAAGTGCAGCGGCGTTGAGAAACTGAGGGAAACGAGTGTGTAAGAAAGACTCTACAGCTCAGTGATCCGCAGTGCTATGAAGTGTGGTGAGGTGGAATGCTATGAAAGATTGCAGGGTGAAATATTCACGTTAATTTGTAAAGTTTGTGAAGTTGTTAAGTTCTGTAATGTAAAGTTAGTGTATCCTGCCACCAAGGTATCAAACTTAATTGCAGAATTAGTTAATTAAATCTAATCTAATCATTCAACTACTTACGGTTAAAAGGTAAGAAAGATATTCTAGAAATCAAGGTAATGTGTGCAGATTATATTCTTCCCTAATCCGTCACATATTGTTTTTTGACAAAATAAATTAAATTAGAAGAGACTATTCTACCATCAAACAAGAAGACAGACGAAAATGTCGATGGCTAACAAGAAGCAATACGAAATTTTCAAAACAGAGTCTATAATGAAGATAATCACTGCTGGTTCAAAAAAAACAGCCAGATGAAGTATTTTCCATGTCGACTTTGGTAAAACAGTTTGTTGAAGGATAATATAATGAAAACTATAATATTAATTAATTTCCAAAAATTCGATACATATTTAAGTGTAAAAACTAAATGAACATAAAAAACATATTTGAATTCCAACAAATGACGCAGGTCTCGTTTTCTTTGAACTCTTTGAATTTTCGAAAATTGCGTATGTTAGAAATAATGAGAAAGACTATTTAAGCGTGTGGTGTAGTAACTAATACCGAGCGACCGCGAGATTTAGAGATAAATGGCATGGCGAATTAAAACCATGGACCTGAGTTTGAATCTTCGCACCGAAAAAATTGCTGTTTGCATACACTTCTGCAGGTTCATGTAGTAGTATAATATTGCGTTCCCGTTACAAATAATGCGAGAAACTATATGCTGCTGTAGGACCTCAAGTTCAATGATTTCTTTCTGGCTACGTTTACAAAAGAACTGTTAAAAAGTATTTACAAATTTGTAGGTTTAATTCCACATATTCGTAAGTGCAGAAAATGTCAAAATTTAGCCACCAATTTGAGTGACTAATTATTTCAGTTCAATGAAATGTCCACATACAGAGCTTTAAAACAGAATGAAATCAATCAGGTTTAGGTTTTCGTCTAGTCTCCCTGATCCTTTGAGTCAGATACTAGATGGTAGCTGGTTTTGGTTACAGCCCAAACTTTACCTTTAATTTTGGATTAGGTCTCATATTTTTATGAGGTTTTTGGAGTTTCGAATATTAGCGCATAAAAACATATGTTAACTGTTTCTTTTGAAGAGCCATGTTATTTTTTTTAAATTATGGAGTGGAACAATTTGTTTACCTACAGGCTTTAATTAGCCTTTGATATGCATTTTCGTGGTCTTGAAATTATGATTTGTTGTATTTTCTAGGTGAGCGCTGCTAGCTTGAGGCTAAAGGTAGCAGGGCCCACGATTTTGGGACATCCGCAAGAGCCTCAAATTCGGGAACAGAGCAATTAATTAGCCTAAAATTAATCTTTCATTTTGGATGTGGTTTGGCTAACTTTGTTGTTTAGGTGCTTCTGACTTTCGATGGCTAGAAAAGAACTAGTTTCCATACATATGTGGTGAAAAATATACATCATCAGTCTATGATTTAGGGTTGATTATTACCAAAGTGATTCCTTCTATTTTATTTGACCGTGATCAACAGCAATGATTAGTTTCTGGCCTGACCGACTCCTCTAATGTATTTTAAGAGTAATTGGCATGATTCCAGTACACTATTAAACTACCTGTGTTATTTGTGCAAGAAATGGACGCAGTGCCCGCCGCTCAGTTTTTCTAGCTGCCAGAAAGCACATTGCGCCCCACTGAACGAGCCGTGTAGCGAGCTGCGGTCATAACGCACCACCGTGTCAGCCATGTTTGAGCAGTGGGGGATTGGCGGAGAGGCTGTAGGCGGGGGTCAGTAAGCTGACATCCGCAAGTTCTAATTTAACCCCCGATAACATTTTAGCAGAAATCAATACGATCGACGGCGCGCGGCGGTGCAGTGGCGACAACTCTGACGCCAACGCCGACGCAACGCCACTGCTAACGCCAACGCCACCGCCACTGTCACTGCCACCGCCACTGCAACAGTCACCGCCACAGTCACCGCCACTGCCACCGCCACTGCTACCGCCGCTGCCACCGCCACTGCTACCGCCACTGCCACCGCCACTGCCACCGCCACTGCCACCGCTACTGCCACAGCCACTGCCACAGCCACTGCCACCGCCACTGCCACCGCCACTGCCACCGCCACTGCCACCGCCACTGCCACCGCCACCGCCCCCGCCACCGCCCCCGCCCCCGCCCCCGCCCCCGCCACCGCCACTGCCACCGCCACTGCCACCGCCACTGCCACCGCCACCGCCACCGCCCCCGCCCCCGCCCCCGCCCCCGCCCCCGCCCCCGCCCCCGCCCCCGCCCCCGCCCCCGCCACCGCCACCGCCACCGCCACCGCCACCGCCATCGCCACCGCCACCGCCACTGCCACCGCCACTGCCACCGCCACTGCCACCGCCACTGCCACCGCCAATGCCACCGCCACTGCCACCGCCACTGCCACCGCCACTGCCACCGCCACTGCCACCGCCACCGCCACTGCCACTGCCACTGCCACTACCACTACCACTGCCACTGCCACTGCCACTGCCACTGCCACTGCCACTGCCACCGCCACTGCCATCGCCACTGCCAACGCCACCGCCACTGCCATCGCCACTGCCAACGCCACCGCCACTGCCACTGCCACTTCCATTGCGATCCCACTAGCATTGTGACCGTTATGTTCGTGCTCGCAAATAAGAATTGTGTCATTTCAAATGAAATTCAAATGAAAATGAAAGAGGGCACTTTTAGTTCCAAATAAAATTACCGTTAATTCGCCGCATTATGAAATTATAAGGAATATATGAAACGGATATCCCGTCTTGTTACTTTCTCTTCTTCAAGGTACTTTCGTATAAATGATTGCAAACTAGTGAACGGTGACAAATTTCCGAGAGAAAAATCCGTATTATGTGTCCCTTGTATCTAAAGAGTAGCACTTGCTTCTAAAAAACTCGCTCCTCTATGTAGTAAATGACTTCCTCTAATGTTTTATGTAATCAAACTCCATGCCTTGTGTGTCTTTGATACATAAAGATTCGTTTACACGAGAACGACTGTGTCTGTCTATTCGTCCGTCCGGGTTAATGTTACGACTTTAACCGTTCAGAAGATTTTCTAAAAAAATACCATCAGTCTGGTCGAACTTAAGGCTATGCGAATTCGAAACATATATTTTGATTTTTATTTACAAAAAATGTTATAAAAGTGTTCTAAACATGGCAGAAAAGTTTAAATTTTTTCTCGGATTGAGCAAAAGCTTTTTAAAAACTACGCAGGTAAATTTTTTGTAGAACTCTCTAAATGACTGTTGAAGAAGAAACTCTTGATCACGTGTTTATATATATATATATATATATATATATATATATATATATATATATATTATAAAAATTCCTCATGTCTGCCATGAACTGTGGATGTAACAATTGACTAAAGTTTTCATTTGATGCAGAATCGGGTGTTAAAGTAATTCAGTTTTTTCTTCTCTTAAGAAATCGTGGAAAGCTGACGTGAAGAGTTTCTGCACAATGCTATTCAAGTGTTTAAAATTGCAAACTTGTCAATATTGGGATTTTTTTAATGAAATCTGTTCTTTAAGGACATGTCCTTATTGAAGGTCATGTGGACGTTTTCGAAAATATGAATAATTTTTTCATACGTTTTGCTTAAAGTAAAGGCAATTTTTTAAATATATTTTGTCTAAAACTGCTTCAATGTTTTTTATTCTCGAAGAAAGCGAAGTATACTTACGAAAATTCCGAAGGTCTCACTTTCATTGAACTCTCTGTATGGTGATATTACAGAGATGGGGTTGTAGGGGGAGACTCCGAAGATTCTCAGAATTTTTTGGTCGAGTAGATCGTTTCATGTAGGCCAGGGCTACCAGGTAACTTGCAGTAACCCTTTGAAAAGGTGTTCCTCAGGGATTAAGCCTGAGTGTCACTCTGTTTGCCATGGCCAACAAAACCATCGCGCCTGTTGTGCATGAAACAGTTAAACCATTGCTATGCGTCGTCGATTTTGCTATATTATCTTCGTCCAGAAGCCTAAATGTCATCGAAATGCTGCTTCCACTAATCCTCATTAGATTAATCAAGATTAATTAAGTTAGCCATGAAAAGATGCAGTTACTCGGTAATCCGGCAGTTACACGGGTACAATCATTTTTGGAATCACATTACAAAAGCTTTTAATATATGTCATAGTTATGTGTTAATAATTCCCTAATAATTATGTATTAACAGTTAATTATATGCTAAAAGTCATTGAGAAATATTTAATAATAGTGAAATTGAGGTTGCTAATGTATCACACACTTGTGGGAACACCAGTTCAGGATTTACAGCTTGTCCCAGCTGGGGCAGTGCCACGTTGGTGGGAAATACCTGGTTGGGGAAAATCCTCGCAACATGATCTAGGTCGGCCCCGGAGCTCGCCATCTAGCGATGGAAGATCATTGCCACTTTCCGAGTAAAAAATATGCACTATAGTTACGGGACTAATGACTTTAGCAGTTGATCAATCAATTAATACAGTTCTTTACATGTTTCACTAAACACACACCATTTCGGCACGTAGGCTCCCTACAAGTCACTGGTCAGATTAATAAAAATAAGCACTTGCTCTGAAGTACGAGGGTTGCCTTTTATGTTTCAGGATTAGAAAACAAAAACAAATATTTATCATCGAAAATCACTTTATTGTTTTTACCATGAAGATCTATACACTTTTGCATGCATTTGAACCAATTGTCGAAGCACTTTTGCCACTCTGATTGAGGTATCTCTAAATCATGCGTTCTGAATGCAGCAACCGCTTCTTCAGGTGTCGAAAAACGTTGACCCCTCAGTTTGTTTTTTACGTACGGGAATAAAAAGAAGTCATTCGGTGCCAAGTCAGGACTATACGACGAATGACTCATCCAATCGATGTTTTGGGTGCTCAAAAATGCAGTTGTTTGAGCCGATGTGCGAGAGCTCGCATTGTCGTGGTGAAAAGTGATCCGTGTTCGGCGGTTGGGTTTCCTGATTTCTTGGAAGACAGCTGGCAAACAAATCGTTGTGTACCATTCAGAAGTTACTGTTCTGCGTTGTTCTAGTGGTACGGTTGCGACATGTCCAGTTTTTTCGAAAAAACAGGGGACCATCTGTTTGGAAAAGCTTCGTGCGCGTACAGCTTTTGTTGGACTTTGCTCACCTTGAAACACCCATACAGTTGAATGCTGTTTACTTTCGGGCTCATACGCGTACATCCACGATTCATCACCTGTCACGAGCTCATAGACGTGTTTCGAAGCACCGCGATCGTATTTTTTAAGCATTTCTTGCGACCAATCGACACGAGTCTTTTTTTGAGCGATTGACAAATGTGTGGGATCCAACGCGAACAAATTTTTTTGGCAGTCAAATGTTCATGCAATATTGAATATATGCTGGTCCCACTAATGCCTAAGGTTGTCTCAATCTCACGATAGGTCACATGACGATCTTGCAATATCAGTTCACGCACAGCATCAATGGTTTCGAAACAACAACTGATTTTGGACGACCTTCGCAAAATTCGTCTTGGAGTGAACTACGACCACGATTGAATTCACCATACCATCGATAAACACTGGTCGTTGATGGAGCTTCATCGCCAAAAATTGAATGAAGTTCATCCATGCACTGTTGCTGAGTTAATCCACGTCGAAAGTTGTAAAAAGATAATCGCACGAAAATGTTCACGATTTAATTCCATTTTTGGGCCAAGATGAATCTTTTAAGTTACTATAAACAACACAAATAGCGCTCCTATGTCAAAACGTTCTGAGTACGTATAACCTCAAAACATCCAACTGTACGATAGAGCTGTCAGTTGCCAGATTGCAACACCAGGGTTGCCAAATCCCGAAACATAAAAGGCAACCTTCGTACTTGCTCCGGAGCAATGGGAGTCTACTCCACGACACGGAGCAAAAGCTCCATTTCGTATGAATAAAAACTTCGTATGTCTCCGAAGAACTTGCTCATGTCACGCGAACATTTGCGGGTTGTGAACAAGTGATAATGTAGGCTAAGGGTTTTAAAAATTGGTTTCTTGAGTAACAAAGAGGTTATATACGTTACGCACGTCGCGCACATTTTCGCGGTGCAAAGAGGAATGTTTTGTTGTCTCGATCTTTAAATTCAAATATGAGTAGCAGTAACGAAGACCAGGCGCCAGAGGCCCAGATAGTTATTTTCTGAAATGCTAAGCCAAATAAAATTATTTTTGAAAAGAGCCAGCTTTCCGAGGTACGCTGTGGCCGAAACGAAGTATTACGAAGTTTGAAAAACAGTACCACGAATAATTCCAAGTAGAAAATAGCGATGGCCAATTAACATAGAAGATATGAATTATGAAGGCGCATCTGAAAGCAAACGGCGAGAAAAATCGTACCAACCATGCATTGTCCTTTTGGAATCGGTAAAGATTCTAATAGTCTACATCACGAGAATTTTGCCTTATCTTGTAATTTTTTTAGTCCGCTACATCTGCATATCAACACACGGTAAAAATCGGCCAATTTAATCTTACTTTTCAAACGGGAGTCTGCTACTAAGGTCCCTCCAAAAGTTTGGAGCAAGTGCTCAATCTAGAGAGTAAACGCTTAACTTTATTTATACCAATTCTGAGCATTTGTTCCCAGGTGAGAGTACGCTCAGAGATGGAGCAAGTGTTCAGAGACTGAGGAATGGCTCACCCACTTTATTCAATCGAAACTGAGAAGGATCTCCGAAACTCGGAGCAAAGAGTAATTGCTTATTTTTATTCATACCACCCACTGTGTCCAGATCTGGTGCCCGCAGCCCCTTTTTGGGGCTCTGCTCACGAGCGTTGCGTTGACGCGCGTTAAGCAACGTTCGTCGTAGAATATTTCGCTGTATCTTATGCGAAAAGGCACACGAGCGATTGGGCTGTTCCACATAAGATACAGTGTTATTCTATGACGCGCGTTTTCCATCGCGCGTCAACGCAACGCTTGTGTGACACGTGCCTCATACGCTGAGCGACGTCACACCCAGACTCGCCCTACTGGACCCCGCCACGGTGGCTGCATGGTCATGGCTGGTCTGCCCCGAAGGCACCCGCTAATCTGCCGCGCGCATGGCCCATTTAAACATTCCACATACTCGTATACATTGCAGTTGCTTATCTTTCCAATGCTTTGCCAAAGGTGCATGAAGTCTCGCAGAGATCGATCTTAGGCCGCGTCCTCTTTCTGTGCAAAAAAGAAGCAATAAATAATACGATTTCAGATTGGTTCATATTGATTTAATATTGTCTGAACGATTGAACTTATATTGTTTGAACAGTCTGGTTCGAGCTTCTGATGTCGTTCTGATTACAACACTGACGTAGTCTCCGTGCGATAAGCGAGTATAGGTGGTAACGTAGGTATATTATTATTCTTTCCTTCATACTCAAGTCATTAACTTAGGTAACAACTAAAAGTGAAGTGAACAAAAGCAAAGGAAGATGTACACTTGCAAGCACTACAAATTCAAAACTTGAAAGCAAAAATAGGATTACTGCCAGGGGCTATCAGCCAGGAAGGAGCTATTGTAGATTTTTGTTAAATAATAAACATATATGTTATTATATTGTAAATTATTTATGAACTGCAGATATGATACTATACAATATTATGGTTTAAAATATTACATAATTCAAACATAAATGAATATTTAAATCAATTTTTCCGAATAAAGGAAAATAAACTATAACTCTAGGCCTTTTCGGGGCATGTCCCCCATAGTACCCGCTGTATCTGCCAGTGATTACTGCAAAAGCAACTTCAGTATATAGAATAACTTCACCAACAACAGCTACAATTACAACTCCAGTTTATGCAACAACTGCAGCAGCTACCGGGTGCGCAATGAACCTCCACATAGTGATAGATACACGTTCCTCTCATGAGATCTACTCAACAAGACCTTGCAAGTAATAATTCAAGTTCAAGTTCCAACGATGAACAACCAGCTAAAAGGAAAACAACAACAGAAGGCTCACAATATACATTTAACATTCCAGTTTCATCTAGATATGATCTATTAGATTCAGATGAAGACGACATTGAGCCAGAAACACTTACAGTTAAAAGGTGTATTCACATCGAACACAAACATTGTGCCTAATTTCTCGCATATCAGTACATCAACTGTTTCATCATGTACGACGTACGACGTGTACCCACATTCACATACACGCATCACACACTCATTCTCTCACTCTCTCTGTCCCTCGCAGACAAACACACACAGCGCTCCCCCAAGCGATCGCCGGCCTTTAACGCACTCGGTTGCGCACGCAGAGCTTACTCCAAAGCCGCCCCCACACTGTTGTGAACAAGCCTAAAAAGCAATAATCGCCGTGGTGGTGGCGGCGGGGCGGGGGCGGGGGTGCGAGCGGGGGCGGCGGCGGGCGGCATCGCTCCCTGAGCCTGAAGGGGAGGAGCGCGGCCGCTCTGATTCACTCGCCGCCGCCGGCCTGCCTCCCCTCCCAGCCGCGGCTCCTCACTTCCCCCCTTCATCCCCCCCCCCGTGGCCCTCCTCTAACCAGCTCAAAAGCCGCGCCGCCAGCGCGGATGGACGCGCCAAGAGACACGCTCTTCTAGTGCTGGTAGACGGAAAAATTGCTATCGATTTTGGAATCCATCTCGTGCTGTGGTTGAAGGAGTCGATCTATGCAGAAATTGAATATTAGAGAGCTGATTCATAATATCAATGAATTCAGTAATTATTCACTTATTGTATGTACTTCATTTATATTTTACTTAATTTATTTAATTTACTTAATTTAATTAATTAACATAATTCATTTAATATACTTAATTTCATTAACATAATTTATTTAATTCACTTAATTTATTTAATTTTATTATTTATTTAGTTTATTTTTTTATTTTACCTCAAAACAATCAAAAATATAGGAAATAATGTTTCACTTTTGCTGTCAAAACTCGACACACAAACTTTTGTCAGTTTTTTCTTTAATCCATTGAGCCAATTCTGCGACAGTCACTTGCTTTGTTTCTAGATAGTAAATGTAATTGTTCTCACATCCATAATTCACATTTAGTTTTTACTGTTTACTTAATTAAAATTTCAACAAAATTTGAATAAAGATGTATATTTTAGGTACTTTTAAATTTAGGACGCACGAATAAATGTAATAGAGGTAGCATGGAAACTAGAAAGAGTATAACGTTCTCGTGTATTTCGCCTTCCGATAGAGGAAACAAAAAAGTGTTAATTTTTGGGCATGAGTCAAAAAAAATATTTCACTGGTACAGGCGTATATTTGAAAATCATAAAATGAATTGAAACATATTTGACATATGGATATATATATATATATATATATATATATATATATATATATATATATATATATATATATATATATATATATATTGTGACGTACCTGGTGATGCCGGGTATTTCACTGCAATATAACACTAAAGGAGGGTATCTTTTCCGTGAATGGGTCCCTGGATAAGTTGGTATAATATTGGGAAAGTTAATCAGAAATAGAAATACAATCATGAACAAGATTTATTTGCAGATCAAATTTGTTAATTACATGATCTGACAACCTTTATACACTCTGCCTTGGTACCAAGATTAGGTGTAATATGCATTTATCATACCTTCGGGGCCCCGACCAAATACCTTCGATGCTCGTAGAACAGCTCGTATCGACAGGGTTGCCGACCTCTACAGCAGCTGTGGGCCGTCGGCGGCTGATGGCGTGGCGGTTGTCCCGGGCTGGTGACCTTGCGATTCCTTCCCGACTCGGATCTTGATACCACGGCGTTGCACCTCTCTCGAAACACCTTCTGTCGCTGGGTATAATTACTCAACCCGCGCCTATCACGCGTGCTGGTCTCAGTTCCGTACCACACAGTTTCGATAAAGTTTCCACTACGCTAACTAATACGAGCGCGATCGACTGTTCTATCAACACGAATCTTTTATTCTAATGATACACTCATCATCTACTTTACGTATTTACTGCTTCACAATTACTATTATTTTACGAACGCATCGCATGTTCCCTTTTGTCCATGCGCTAACGGCGATCTTTTCGCCACACGTCCGAACTCTTCGCCGCTCCGCTAACGTCTGTTCTCTTCGCAATACTCCTAACGACTGCCTGCACGTGCTCGCTGCCCGGTTTGTAACCGACATTCTCACGCTGGCCTCCCGGCGGTGGCACCGGTGGCGGTAGCAACCGTTGCTAGCTCCCGTCGTTGTTCGCAGCGCTTGGCGTACGTACCGCGCAGTCCAAAATATATATTGATTACTTACACTAATGTTTTAATTAGTGTAAGGGAACACATTCTGTGTTTCATCACCCCCCTTCTTTCTTTTTTTGGATTTTTCCCGCCTCCGGAAAAATTCACTTTAGTATCATCGTCTCTGCCGATGGTTGCACTGTCTTGTATATTACATGAACCCTATATACACTTATACCCTAAAATCGAATTAACACGTGATTGTTTAGATTAACACTAAGATTACACTTATTTACACTTCACTATTTTCCATACCTATGGGACAGGGTCTTAGGTTATGGAAATTGTAGTGTCCCACCACTTCTTGTTTGTCATTTAGTAACTTAGCCACATTTTTATCCGTAACCTTATCTATCACATATGGTCCCTCATATAATGGGAAAAATTTTGCATACAGCTTCAAATTTGGGTTTGATACCTTGGGAAATCGTAGTAATACTAGTTGCCCTTCACTGAACTTGTAAATCTTCTTCTTTAATTTCGATTTCCTTTCCTTCCCTGAGTTCACTAATGCTTGGTATATCTGTTCTGATGTTTTAGTTGGTTCTTGCGATATTTCGGGTCTCTCCAACGCGTATAAGATGTGGGGCGGTTTGTTTTGAAAGTGTGCTTCCCACGGAGAGATTCCTGTGCTATCGTGAGGGATGTGGTTCAGCCAGCGGTTAATGTCCGGAATTACTTTGTTCCATGCTGTATGGTCATTCTTGCAGTAAGTTCTGAATAACCTTGATAGCTCTCTCATTATCCGTTCAGACGGATTAGATTGAGGATGACGCACCGTCGAGTGGATGGGAATTGCCCCCATTCTGCGTATTCCTTCTTCCCACTTTTCACTCGTGAACATCGTTCCATGGTCGGATAATATCCTTTTATATGATCCGGCGATTTGAATAAACCTCTCCACTAGTTTTAAGCAGTTCCTTGAATTTACCTTATAGATTGGGTACACTTGGACAAACTTTGAAAATACATCCAGGATTACGAATATGTATTTATTACCGTGGTCTGTACGAGGCAGTGGTCCGTACACGTCCAGTGCAGCCAAATCGTTTTTCTCTGTTGGTATTATGTTCTGCATCGGGCCGTCATATTTCCGATTCGGATGTTTTGCCTTCAAACATGTCATACATGAGTTTATCACCTTTCGGATTTGTTTCCGCATTCCTTTCCAATAACATAGAGACTGTAATATTTGATGGATTTTTTCCGCACCAAAGTGTGCCAATGATGTGTGTGCAAATCTGATTAATTCCTTAGTGCAATCCTGAGGTATCCAAATCCTCCATATTTCCGGGTTATCTTTGGTTTTAATTAGTACTGCTTCCTGTACTACTTTCCACCTGTCCTCCTTTTGCTGTAACATTGCGAATTCCGCCTCTTCTTCCGCCATCTGTCCTTGCTTGAATCTTTTAATTTTGCAAATCTCGTCGTCACTTTCCTGTAGCCTGGCGAGATCATTCCAGTCGAATACCGGTGATCTCGAGATTCCTAGATCAATCGCCATGACGTGGAATTCCCTAGCGTTGGCGTATTTACTGTCCCTGCCTGGTTCGTGTCTACTTAAAAGGTCTGGTAAATAATTTTGAGTCCCGCGACAATGTTCTATGTCAAAGGAAAACTCCTGTAATGCTAATACCCATCTATGCAGTCTGTCGTTCTGCAGATGACATCTGCTTAAAAATGTTAGAGCTTGGTGATCAGTTCTTATTGTAAAATGTCTTCCTTTTAGGTAGGGTTTGAATTTTGCTACTGCCCATATGATGGCGTTCGCCTCCTTTTCTGTAGCCGAAGATCGGAGTTCGGGTCCTTTCAAGGTTCTGCTA
Source organism: Gryllus longicercus (assembly GCA_038098605.1). NCBI lineage: Eukaryota > Metazoa > Arthropoda > Insecta > Orthoptera > Gryllidae > Gryllus > Gryllus longicercus. The sequence goes on along the minus strand of JAZDUA010000258.1, from coordinate 546,061 downwards.
GCTATTGCCACTATTTTCTCCTGTTTGTCGATCACCTGATATAGCATTGCTCCCATACCGAAATCACTACTGTCTGTCTGTACCACGCACTTTTTTGAAAAGTCCGGATGTGCAATAAAGCAACTGTTATAAAACATTTCCTTTACTTTCTCGAATGCTTCTTGATACTTTTCATCCCACTTCCATTTTCGGTCCTTTTTTGTTAGTTGGTAGAATGGATGCATTGCTTCTGCGAATCGTGGGCAAAATCTGGCGTAGTAGTTACAGGTGCCGATGAATCTGCGTACCTGTTTAACTGTTTTCGGTGGTGGTATGTTCTTGATTTCCTCGATGGTTTCCGGCTTCATGCTGATTCCTTCTGTGGTTATTACGTAGCCCAAGAACTCTATTTTCTTAGTGAACCAAGTTGATTTCTTCACATTCAGTACTAAATTATTTTCCTTTAATATGTGAAATAATTCTCGTAGGTCTTCAAAATGCTGTTCTATTGATCTAGCTTGTAAAACTATGTCATCCACATATGTTGTAACCCTGTTCTGCAGCTTTCCTTTGCAAAATCTTGTCCACGCATTGAATCAACGCAGCTCCGCTATTGCGTAACCCGAATGGCACTCTACAAAACACATAACATATTCCCTCAAATGCGAATCCTGTATACTGCTGGTCCTCTTCCGCCACTTGCATTTGCCAATAAGCTTTACTAAAATCAGTACTAGAGAAAATGATGTTCCCTCCAAACCTCTGCAATGCTTCTTCCACCGATAACGGAGCATCCCTGTATGGTTTTGTTACTGCATTTAGTCTTCGTGCATCTAGGCATAATCGTATTCCTCCATCTTTCTTTTTGACGATCACGATTGGGTTAGTGTAGGATGTCTGTGCCTTTCTTATGATTCCATCATTTATCATTGATGCTAATAGTTCAGAAACATCTTGCTTCAGCGCTGCAGGTATCGGATAGTTACGCTGTCGAAATGGTGTTGTATCTGTAAGTTGGATTCGAAATGTGAATCCCTTTATTGGGGCGCGATTCTTCTGGAATACTTCTTTGTTCTCCATCAACAGCTGCAACAGTTGCTCCTTGTGACGCGTATTTAATATCTCTATCTTCTCCGTCTGCTGCCTCAGCTGTTCTTCTAATGATTCTTCGGCCACTGCGCCCGTGCATACTTCGTATCCTTCGTCTATCCCCAAGTCGAATCCTATCGCCTGGCTCCCCAGCTCCACCACTTGCCGTTCTAGATCAATAATTTCTCTGTGATCGACCAAAAAATCCGTCCCTATGATTACCGGGTGTAATAACTTTTTGACTACCAGGGCCACTATCTTGTATACTTGGTCGCCAATCATGGCTCGAAACATTATTTGTTTTGTGATGGGGCTTGACTTCTTCTGAGTAGCTCCAATCACATACGCCCTATTCATAGGCAAACACATTATTTCTTTTCCTTTTGCTTTTAATTCCTCGTACATTTCCTCCGACACTACTGTAGTCGTGCACCCTGTGTCTACTAACGCTTCTTTAACTACTCCCTCACATTCCATCGTAATCGTGGGACATTTCCTGATTCTGATCGCTGAGCTCTTACTTCTCTGCCACGGTTGGGCATCGTGGGTTACTGGCTGTATAGTATTTATGGAGACCACGTTAACTTTCACAATTTCTGCGTCCGTAATGGGGCCACCTTTCACCACGGACTTTATTGGTTTAAATAGTGCTCTTGTTCTCTACTTGTGCTAGGCTGTGCTGGTTGGTCCGATGCGCTTCCGCCCCCGCCTCTTGACTCCGTGCGGTTTGGGTTGGGTCCGCTCCAGGCCGGTCTCTGGTTCCTCGGCTCTGGTCTCCATCCATCTCCCCCTCTTCCGCGTTGATTTCCCTGGTAATTAGTGCTCCTGTCACTCCCTTGCCCCTGATTCCGTTCTGTTCTTATCATATTAATGTTCCCCTCATTCCTGTTTTTTGGTGCGCCTGCAAAAGTTAGGTCGTACCCTCCTAACACATTCTGGAATCTCTCCAAGTTAGTGTGCTGCACACTACGTAATAGATTCTGCACCGTAACTGGGAATTGTCTCGTTAGTACACATATAATTTCTTGATCGCTCATCGGTGGGGATAACGTTTTGTATTCCATGATACGCCTTGTTGCGTATTCCCGCAAGCTTCCCATTGACTGGTTATAGTGATTATTCATCAAGCTGATTTTAAAATTAATTTGAATCTCCTCATTCCAGTACCGCTCAAAGAACCGATCTTTAAATACCTTCACTGATTCGGGAAACTCATCAAATGTATCGGCCCATGTCCTTGCGTTCCCTTCCAGCATTAAATATAACAATTGTATCTTACACCTTTCCGAGGTATTGATGACAGCTAAATGTCGTTCTGCCGCCCTCATGAATATGCACGGATTTTCTTTGCTGTCTCCTGAAAATTTTAGTGATCTTGGGGGGGTGAATGGTACCGTCCCGCTTGCTGCAATTGGGGATGCCTTGCATTCTTTTATTTGTTCGATCTCTGTTCGTAGTGACACAACCTTCTCTTCATATTCCCGCTTATTTTCCTGCATTTCTTCCTTGACTACCAACTGCATCCTTTCAATTTTCTCGTCCTGCTTAGCGGTTTTAGCATCTAGTTGTTGGAATAACTTATTCTTCAAATCCCCCCCCAGACTAATTACTTGAGATTCGAGCTCTTTTTTCTGTTTCCCTAATTCTTCGGCAGTCCATTGCTCATGAATTTCCACCCGCTCCGCGATTTTGGTCATCTCATTCTTCGTTAACTCAATTTGTTCTTCAGCGCGTCCTATTCGCCCCCCTATTGCATCTAATTTCCTATTCTGTTCTTCTGCCAGCTTCCTAATCTGTTCCTCTGTGAATAATTTCTGTTCGTCTAATTTCCTACTCTGTTCTTCTGCCAACTTCCTAATCTGCTCCTCTGTGAATATTTTCTGTTCATCTAATTTCCTATTCTGTTCTTCAATCAACTTCTTCTGATCTTCTAATTTCCTATTCTGTTCTTCAATCAACTTCTTCTGATCTTCTAATTTCCTATTCTGTTCTTCAGCCGACTTCTTACTCCGTTCCTCTGCTTTCCTATCCATTTCATCTAATTTTGACATGATTATCTGCATGAAATCTATAAGGGTATTTTCCCCACCCCCCAAACTTAGATTTCTTGTTGCCTGGATCATCGGTGTTGATGTAACTTCTACTTCTTTATTAAAGCTATCCCCTGACGTATCATCCAACCGGCTCCCAATTCCACTGTCCCTGCTTTCCGATGAAATGCTATTATCGATTCCTACATCTATCTCCCTTACTTCATCCGCCTTCTCCTCCCGGTCCAGCACTACATTTTGCGCCTCCATTCTGTTGCTTTGAGCTATCCGTTCGATCCTCACTTCGCTAAAATACTCGCACAAATTTTCCTTTTGCCTCACCTAACAACGGTACAACAGTTATCCTATGGATTTACTATGCCCGCCACGGCACTGTATACTCTTTATAACTGTTATAATGCACTAATATCTCAGATGCAGATTAATGATGAACACGCCCTCACTCACCACAAAAACACAATAAACATATTCTCTATAATCAGTAATATTATTGCCACTTGACTACATATATGCCGCTGACAAACTTATTAACATATTACAAAAATACTCTCAAATTTTAATACATCCACTATTAATTTAGAATTACTTCTCAACACAATTATTGCTATATTATGTACACAATAATCACTCACAATTACATGTCATATCTTCTCCATGAACTTCCCTCAATAGTACCGTATGAATATTAAAAATATACATTCACAATGCTGCTATACATTCCCCAACCTAGTATCCTTTCCATTGAATTCCACAAACTTTACCATTACCAATAGACAATGCGCTGCTGAATAAACATTCCCAGCAAGTAATGTGCACAATTTATACAATAATATTAACCACCCTTATATTTCCACAAGAATTATTATTACTTCCCAATTCTTTAATTTCCATGTTATTAAAAACTACCAAGCAATTCAAACATTATTAACATGTTTTACAAAATTTGAAATTCTATTACATTATATCATTTACAATATGTACATGTGTGGCTTTCATAAACTCAGTAACTGCAGTAGTAACTTTATACTGGTTACTCTCAAATAATTTCCTATATCTGCCCACAATTAATTTCACAACAAAATTTCTATAATTATGAAATATTCATTATGCTTACATGACTTATGCATGCTTTGTTAATACATGTACTGTTACTTTTTGTTCCCTATAATAATAAACTTTACATTGCCTGCCTATTATCTTTAATCTGCATTACTATACATCCAATACATGCACAGTGCTTTCCAATATTTTACCAACTTTCCTAAGGCCACATTTCTTAATTACACGCTTTCCAGACTTGTTCGGGCGCCAGCTGTGACGTACCTGGTGATGCCGGGTATTTCACTGCAATATAACACTAAAGGAGGGTATCTTTTCCGTGAATGGGTCCCTGGATAAGTTGGTATAATATTGGGAAAGTTAATCAGAAATAGAAATACAATCATGAACAAGATTTATTTGCAGATCAAATTTGTTAATTACATGATTTGACAACCTTTATACACTCTGCCTTGGTACCAAGATTAGGTGTAATATGCATTTATCGTACCTTCGGGGCCCCGACCAAATACCTTCGATGCTCGTAGAACAGCTCGTATCGACAGGGTTGCCGACCTCTACAGCAGCTGTGGGCCGTCGGCGGCTGATGGCGTGGCGGTTGTCCCGGGCTGGTGACCTTGCGATTCCTTCCCGACTCGGATCTTGATACCACGGCGTTGCACCTTTCTCGAAACACCTTCTGTCGCTGGGTATAATTACTCAACCCGCGCCTATCACGCGTGCTGGTCTCAGTTCCGTACCACACAGTTTCGATAAAGTTTCCACTACGCTAACTAATACGAGCGCGATCGACTGTTCTATCAACACGAATCTTTTATTCTAATGATACACTCATCATCTACTTTACGTATTTACTGCTTCACAATTACTATTATTTTACGAACGCATCGCATGTTCCCTTTTGTCCATGCGCTAACGGCGATCTTTTCGCCACACGTCCGAACTCTTCGCCGCTCCGCTAACGTCTGTTCTCTTCGCAATACTCCTAACGACTGCCTGCACGTGCTCGCTGCCCGGTTTGTAACCGACATTCTCACGCTGGCCTCCCGGCGGTGGCGCCGGTGGCGGTAGCGACCGTTGCTAGCTCCCGTCGTTGTTCGCAGCGCTTGGCGTACGTACCGCGCAGTCCAAAATATATATTGATTACTTACACTAATGTTTTAATTAGTGTAAGGGAACACATTCTGTGTTTCAATATATATATATATATATATATATATATATATATATATATATATATATATATATATGTTGAAACGCGGAGCGTTTCTCTAATTAATTCGAAACGCAGGGCATTTTCTTCCAACTACGACCATTTCGAATTGCGCGGCAACGGCGGCGAGTAACGGACGTGACAAGGGAACGAATCAGGCGCGAGAAGGCGGCGAGACGGGGCGAGACGACGGCAGTTACAGTGTGGAACAGAACTCTAAGGAGAGCGGAGCGATGTTGGTGCGCGCGGTAAAAGGACAAAATTAAGTTAAATAATGTAAGGGAAGTTATCAAGAAGTGAGTTAAGTGTGACAGTGGCAAATGTTAAATAGCGCAAGCTGGTGATCGTGGTATTGGTGTCAGGAACAGTGGTGGAAAAAGGGAAAAACTGTATCAGCCGCGTGGCTGATAACGGCGTGGGTAGTGGCCACGTGCCGGCGTTATTGTGAAAAGGAAAGCGAAGGAGAATTGGTGGATTGTGCCGCAAGAAAGCATCGAGATAAACTGCAAGGGATAGGCGGACAGTAATATAGAAACAGTGCCTACTCGATTTGGAAGACACGTGCAACGTTCGGAGTTGAAGCAGAGGCATTGTGTAACCGCTGCAGGGGGCCGGTGCCGCGAGCGTCCACGCCGTCGACCGTCCGAAGGGGCGCCGAGTCGCGCCGAAGGCCGCCGATCGTCGCAGCCGTTGGGAACTATCCGAGAAGGAATGGACTATTTTTGGTATTCAAGGTATTGTGAAATCTAAGATCATGGGTATAGTTTTGGTACCAAAACCGGGAATAATTAGGTTGAAATTGATGTACTAAATGTGGGATTTCGGTAATAAATTACTTGTTTGTTTAAAGAAAATTATAATTGAGTTTTTCCAATGTTATTGTCAAACCTTATGAGACCCATTCACGAACCAAGACACCCGTCCTTTCTAACAATAAATGTAGTGGAAAGTACCGCAAACCAAGGTACGTCACAATATATATATATATATATATATATATATATATATATATATATATATATGTATCCAATTTTAAAAAAATCTTATCCTTTGTAATGCCACCTATATTTATTTCATAGTATATTTTTGTTTGAAACAAATCATTAAAACTGCACTAACGCATGAGCAAGAAAATTTGTTGAGCAAGTTCGTTGAGAAAAGCAATTAAGTTGACTTTAGTTTTGCGTGTAAGCAAATTTTAGTACGCCCCGTTGAAAGATTTACTGCAGATTCTATTTACGAGATTATTAGAGGAGTGGTAAGTATGATTCGTATTAGTAATTAATTTTACTACTCATGTTTGTGAGACCTTTTAATTAAGGGTATAAATACAAAAAGTCAAATGTTTGATGAAGATTTTATATCATGGATTGTTAAAACCAGTTTGAAGGATTTTTTTTTCGGAACTGGCTTCAAAGAGAGTAGCATTAATAAAATGCAGGTGAAGTACGTATGGAAACCATTCGATTCAAACATGGAAATAAATTTATAATAAAGATACATCTTATATCCCGATAACTTCTACATGAATTTCAGAAAAAATATTTGATCGGAAATATTTTGAACCAGCTCACGTATTTAAAAAGACTGTATTGCACCAGTCTATTTTATGCCGAATGAATGTTTCTCATCGGCCTGAAAAACCGAGATGCTTACAGCATGTTAGTATCTCTGAGCAGTCAGCCCAGGTTGTCTCCTGTCCGAATCCTGTCCTAGGTCTACATTTTTTGTTCCTAGTCTTTGGTATGAGTTAAGTCACGGAAAGACGTGCATTCTGCTTACCTCCGCGTGCGAGAAGGAAAGTATTGGTCTCTACCGTGTTGGTTCGACATACACCATAATGAAGTGAAAAGGGTAACCGGTTCGGCGGGAAAAAGACCTAACAATAAAGCTTGGTTTTGTACGGTTATTTTAGATTTAGAAACAGTTTTTCGGTTTAGGATGATGGTGATTAAAAGTACGTTCTTTGGGGGGCTTTACGTTGTGCTACTCTGACGGCTAAATAAAAACGAGGACAGAAGGGGAAGAAAACCCGCGGCGTAGGACGGCGTTGTCTGGAAGTTAGCGCCACCGAGGGTGCAATTGCCCATCGATCAAAGTCCTGTGGCAGAAAAGTAGGTTAACTACTGACTTGAATAGCAGCAAATATCGATTTTGTCCTGTAGCGTTGCCAACTAGAATGAAACTTATATTACGGTAGTATGACCGTTATGACTAAGACTACATATTGGAAGATAAACGTCTACAACGATTGTGACTCTTGTAACGATGCCTTTAAAAAATCGCCCCGTAAACCGTTGGATACGATATATATTGAACTGTGTAAAATTTGGAATCAAAGTATATTGAACTTGAAACTGAGAAATATAATAATATTTTGCTAATAAAATCGATTAATTTAGAAATAATTTTTTGGCTTTGAAATAAAATATAAAATGATTCCTCCAAATTAATATACGAGTTATAACCGTATAAGAATAAATACAAATAAAATATACATCCTGTAAACATTCTGATATTTCATCAGAATTTGAGAACTCTAATAAATTTTTAACTATTGTTTCATAAACGTAGTCCTATAATACAACTACGTTTAAATAAAAAAAGTCATTTATTTCTTCACAACTAAGTAGAGACAAAATATTCAGAAATGCATTATATATTCGTGTATTGTTCATTATTACATGGTTATCTAATACACAGAGAGAGAAATAAAGGTAAACAAATAATCGTCAATGACATAAAACTTCCAACCTAAGATAGGGTATTTGAATATTTTAATTTTCTCAGGTAAAAAGCTCTTTCACCTGCAGTTTTGCAGCCATTTTAATGATTGAGAAATCAATCAAAATGTTTTGAGGTAATGTTTGACAATAAAAAGTGTTTTACAGTTTCGATTTTATTTCGTTGACCAAAACAATAGGCGCAGAGGGAGGGAGTTAGTTCTATTCCAGAATGGTCGAAATTTAGTGAGCGGAGTCTATTCACAACGAAGTAATCACTTCACATAGCTGTGTGTCATACGCTGGCAGTGGTAATGATCGGGGGAGTGGTGGTAAGGGTGATTGATGTGGGGGTGGTAATGACAACTTCACCCCAGTGTAGTGCATTATAGGGATAATTGTGATGGTGATTCTTGTGGTGATGGAGTGATACTGTTGAATGGGAGAGCGAGTGTTTATTGAATCTGGGCGCGTCGATTACTTATCTCAGAGGTCTAGTCCATGCAGTATGTGTTATACCGCCGAGTAGTGGCGGTGTGACTCCTCCGCTGGAACGTGAGATCTACTCCAAACTTCACTTCGACGTGCGGGTCTTTGCACCGCCTCCACTGGGACAAGCTCCAGATTGGTGTCCCGACGTTTGTGGTAGTGCAATACATGTAAGTGTAAAGGAATGATTAAGAGATTAGAGGGCAGGGATAAGGAAAGAAAAAATACTCGCGGTTCATATATTAAGGTACTGCTCCAACATTCGCCTGGTATTGAATGGAAAAACTACCGATCAGAGCAGCAGGCGGTAGAATTTCGTCTCTAGACGGTGACTTAATTTGATTCAGCTACGTAGCTAGTCGTAGCCGTAGCTGTCGAAAATTCGTTGGGTCTCGAACTCGAAAATCTCCCAATCAGCGATGCTACAAAGACAACTGTGCTTGTCTGTGGTTGCGGCGGCTGTGTTATGACGGTTACAATGTCAATGATGGTGATGGCATTGGAGGTTATTTTGAATGCGCTCCTAAGCGGATGAATTTTGCATGAAGTTAAAGAAATTCAATACTAGGTATACTACAATGAACATTGCCCCTGTCTCGTCAATTTCTACATCAGTATTCAGTAAAGAATTGGCTTTTTTATTCACTGCAACTAATATTTTACCCATGCTTACCTATCGAGACAACCTCGTGAAGATTGAAAACATAAAATATTTCTTTCTATTACTTTATTTAAGGTAAAAAAACAACAACAAAAACTGTGTGACGTACTGCGGGGGAAAGTATATCGGGTTTCAATGAATGGTATGTGATATCCAGGAGATTTGAATGGAATACTTGGAATACGTTATGAGATACCAAAGTTGTGTTGTTCCATTACAATAAACAGAATTTATTTTCAGTACAAGCGAAGCAGTACCATGTGTACTGGTATTTGTTGTTTTTGTTATTTGAAAATCAGATTCTGCATCCAATAAGTATATACAATTCGCAAAACAACCATCAACACATTTAAAACATCAGATATTCGAAAATTATTTAAATTTCATTTTAGGTGAAGAGGATTTATACCTGTCTGTTGTTCTTGAGTCATTCTTGAGGGCCCTATTAATCTTCTTTTCTCATCGGAGTTAAAACAAAATGTTGCCAACTTCTTACTCTGGCTAAAGACTTGTATTATACTGTCGTTAATACAATATGAATACTAGGAGTTTACAGAATGATTATATTTGATATGATTATTATTACGGAAGTGATACATGGATTTTGATAAAACCCAAGGACAGATCCTTACAAGTTCTGCAATAGCCAAAATTCCCTAATACACGGCTATATATCGAATATAGTATCTATCGTAACGCAATCGGAGTAAAGGTGCGTAGCCGAATATACAAATTAGTGGTAAACAACATCACATATTTTATGTCATTTTTCTACCTTTTGCAATTTTAAAAAATCAGAGAATTCAACAAAAATGAGACCTGCGCCATTTTTAAGCTTTCTTTGGTCTATCTGTGGAAACAGTATGAAGAAAAAGTTTGGAGCTGTTTTTAAGAAAATACTATAAACTACATTAATTTCAAATAGAAATTGCGCGAAAACTACTCCTCTCTTCAATAAACGACCATGCGTTTTGCCGACAATAGATTTCTCGGAATCATGGAAACACAAAAAAATGGATTCTAATTACACAATGTGTTCGAGAAAGTAATTTACTACATATAGAAACAAGATTTATCTAATTTTCCATTACCAGGTCCCGACAATAAGTTTTTCTCTCGGAAATTCGCCAATTGCCACCGCAGGATTACAAAACTTTCTCTGAACTACTTACGCAGGTAGGCGAAAAAATGAAAGGTGTCATAGTAGAGTCAAGAGTGTACAGGCTCAGTGTGTATCGGAAGTTGCCAGTACACGATAATCCGTACGATTGTCTTTTCCTAAGGAGTGATCTGCTATCCGCTTGAAAGCCATCGACAAATAATAAATGTCTCAGTACTGAGACACACATTCTATGAAACTTTCCCGGTTATATTAACAAATATCATTTTTTACTTATTTGATGATAAGAAATAAAAAACTTATGAGATTCAACGAAAGCTTTTTCAAGCAGACGAAATATGATTTATCAGAAGAGGTAAAGGTTGTTTGTATAAGTCAAGTTCATATAATTAACGATGATATTCGGAAAGAACATATATAAAAGTAAATAAGGGTAATAAAAGTAAATAAAAAATACAGAGAATCATGGCAACATAGTAAAATATTATGTGACAAAAACAATCTTCGATTAGTAATGTAGTAGAGAGGGATAAGAAGAAGGGTTGTTGGAAAACGCAGAGATGTAGTAGTGGAAAGTGAAAACTGGTTACCACGAATGCCATATCCTTGCAAAGAAGATAAAAAATAAAACTCATGAAACAATTGTGCCGAAAGATAAAACAGAGAGAGCGGAAAAGTTCTGTAGTGAGAGGCGCTTCAGCGGGAGATGTCTTAGATGTGTCACACGGGCGTTGCGTTGACGCGCGAAAAGTAACTCACGTCGTAGATTAACACGGCATCTTATGCAAAACGGCCAAAGCAGCCGTGTGCCGTTTCGCGTTACTATGATTTACTACGCTTCATGATACACTATTATTCTACGACGCGCGTAAACACAACGCTCTTGTGATGGGGAACTAAGGAAGCGTTCAAAACGCGTTATCAACGCCACCTCTTAATGATAAGGTGCTCTCTTTTCCCGTTTCTTTTTCCGTTTTGGCTTGCGTTGTCGTCGTGCGGACTCGGAGCTGTTGGCGAGAAAATGGTTCCGAGGTTCAGGCGCGGTCATTGACCGTGTGGCTGACTGCACAGGCTTCACTCGGCAGCCGAGGCCTATAGGCATACCCCGCACAAAGGCAGGCAAGCGTGTAATGGAAGATATCCATGACATCATAAGGTTGCTCTAATGACGTGAAAGAGCTTCGATATTACGCCGACAAAGGTGTTTTGTCAAAACAGGGAGTCTAATTGAGGGCTCGGGAGTTGCTGGGGGACGCGCCGATAGGGGCGACCGGCGGCGGCGGTGGCGGTTGTGCTAGGCGGCGCGGGGGGAGGGGTGAAGGCACCGCGGGGAAAGGGCGGCAAGTGGCGGCGAGCAATATCGCCGACCAAATCTGAGGCTCGACGCGGGACGGGGAGGGTAGGGGCGGGGAGGGTAGGAGAGGGGAGGTGAGGGGAGGAGAGGCGCCCCGCGGCGATGCGCAAACAAGCTGCCAGAGGGCGGGAGGACGGGGCTAGCGGCGATGGAGAGCACCACCGGCACTGGGAGCGGCTATGGGCGGAAATTGGACGGTGGGACCCGCGGGGGAAGGACGGGCGCGTGAGGGTAGGTGAGAGTTAGGTCAATAAACGGGTGCTCGATCAGGCGAGTGCGGTAGCTCGGTTGCAGAGCTACTTCAGACCTCCTTGGTTTCGGATCCTTCCCTGTTAAGGTGGCGGGTACAGAGGAGCCGATGTTTCGGTGGGACGACAAAGGTGTTTGTGTCCCAGGCGCCGGATTCGTTCAAACGCGTTATGGTAAAAGGAAAGTGTCATATTGAACACAAAAGCCCTCTTCCGTTGGCGTCCGAAATCGACTGCCGGATTAAGATTCGTGTAGTTTTGCCCGTCGGTTGGGCGGCTGGCCAAAACTTTGACCAAAGTCGGCTTCACTATGACTGCCATCTAAAGGCTTCACAGATTCCCCATACCCGAGAAGAGTAAGGAAAGTTGCCTTCACGAAGAAAACATTGCAATGTCAGTAATCGCAAGCTATTTCCCGTTATTGGATATTTTTCACCGTATTATTGTTCAGTACTAAATGCAATAGTAATGGTGGCAAAAATGTCTTTTGATTGAACAGAATAGTGAAAATGATAAATAATTTGACATTATTATTATTATTATTATTATTATTATTATTATTATTATTATTATTTTGCCTTTTCCGTTAATGCGGGGTCGGCGTTAAATGGGTGTGAGCTCATTTTTGATTAATTTCTGCACACTTTATATTTTAAACATATTTGGCGAATGTTTTACGGCCCGATGCTCTTCCCAACATCAACCACAAGGGACACAAAAGCACATTACTCATAAGCTACATACACAGTCACAAAACGCAATCATGCTCGAGGCGGGATTCGAACTCACGATACTTCGGTCCAAGATCGCCACGGCAGTATTGCCTAAGCGTTCTCGGCCACCCTCATCGGCAATGATAAATAATTTATGACGTTATTCTCCAAAATAGAAAATTTAATTATTTTCTTCATAAAAGGAGGATGGGATGTTTCATCTAAAATTCTGCTAAAATGTTGGTTTAGCTGCTTAAATTTTACATTGCAGCGGCCGCACATGCATGTGATATTATGAATCTTGTGAGTATCGTCTTAAGTAAGAGGGTAGTAATTCTTCAGACAGAACGAAATATCTCTCACCTACGAGAATGAGTTATCTATATATTTCGTAATACACGTTTTGCACGGGTGTCTTGAAGTTATCTGAGTGGAGGGAGGGGCATACTCACACTCCAACAGTGCTCTAGCAATTCGTGAGATTTGAATCCTTACCACTTGTCCACGAGTAATTCCTCGTACAGCTATTAAGAATAAATCAATTGGATGACGCTAGAAGTACAATTAGTGTTCGAAGATATTTGTAGGAATATGATGCACATAATGAGTTTGTGGAAATGATTAGAATGCGAAAGCAAGAGGAAAAATGAAATATAATTCAAGGTAGCCTTTTCTTATTTAAAAACGTTTATTTCTGAATTACCTCACTTTAAAACACCTTTTGTTCAACAAGTAAGCAATTTGATGTGAAAATATTATGAACAGATTTCCGAGTACGTGCATCGTATACTGAGATAAATGCCCTAAGCTTCGTTTGAAGTTGCTACTGGTGTGATTTTCTCATATATTGAAATACTTCCCGGTAACCGTAGATAAAATGAACACTTTCTAGGGAGAAAGACTAAAAATGTGAATGGCAGCGATGTAAAAGAGTTTTTAGAAGATTTAAAAAGTGCGATAAAAGTGGAGTTGGACAAAAAATGCTGTTACAAAGAAGTGAATAATCCATAACCTTATACTTGATATTAATTTAGCGTCAGAATTAAGAGTATGGGAAATTAATATAAGAACAGGACATTTTAAGCCGGGTGCAGCATTTGCAGCACTACATATTGTACGTTTTAACTCCAAAGAGAATACCGTATTTTCAAACCGCAGATTGTTGTGGAATCTAGCGTATTGCCGAGGCTAGAGTTGTGCAATGTTGTGGATAACCGCGTAGGAGGAGGTAGACCGTCACCGAGGGAGCGGTTGCTGGTGGCGACGGCGCGAGGGGGGGGGGGGGGCGGGGGGACGCCTAGGGGCGTAGGGGAGGGGAAAGCGCAGTGAGTAGACCCACGGAGGACGCAGGGGCGCTGTGCTTGAAACTGATGCGACATCAAACGTCGGGACGCCCCTCCAACGGCACAGCTTTAATGAAGTCAGGGCGCTCCATAAAGGATTGAAACAAAGAGCGGCGCGGCGCGGAGGGACGCGCGCGTTTCTCGTTTCACGGCCGCGTTACATTCACGCGGCACTCGTAGGGTTTGACGCGCTGAATAGAGAGCCCGCCGCGTGGTCCGCCGTCCCTCAGTCTGTTCTTCGGCGGCGCCGCCGCCGCCGCCAACCCCCTCGGCCGGCCACGCAAACTCTCGCTCACGCAACCCCAGGCACGCGGCAACCGTGCGAGAGCACAATTCCCCGCGCCGGGAAACTACCCCCGTGTTCTGCGGGATCTCACATACTCAGAGTTTCGAAGTCTCCTGGCTTCATAGCCTGGTAGTTTCAGAGCCTGGTACTCTCCAAGACTGGTTGTCTTATAGCCTGGCAGTCTCATAAACTGGCCGTCTCATTACCTGGTAAGCTCATAGTCCGGAAGTCACACAGACTGGCAGTCTCATAGTCTGGCAGTCTCATAGCCTGGCACCATTGTTTTAAAAAAACTTTTTATAAAAATCTCCCCAGCCTTTTGATAAAAATCTACTACGTATTATTATGCATGGTTAATAGCTTAATTTACTACATGTCTCTTATCTTTTCCTTTCAGAATTCTTTCCCAAACTTGGGAAAACATCGATACACATTCGTAGTGACCATCCATCACAATTGTATTCAAGGTTTTCAAGGCGTGATATGTGTAAATGCATCTTTTGAATGGAAAACTCCTGTTTATCAACTCTATTGCTCCGAGTTTAAAGCAATTTTTCAAATATATCGCCAGATTCTGAAACAAAATAATGTTTTGGAAGAAAGCAGTGCAAGCTGTCGAATTCTCAAAAATCTTATAAACTATGAAATGACAAATCGAGCCAGCAATTCTAAAAAAAACTAATATATCTGACCACATATTCATGATCTGGGTGTGGTGGTTTCTCACGGGAGGGAAGGGAGGAATGTCCTCCTCATACATTTTCTTCTAATGAATGTAAATACCAAAAACCAATATTTTCTTTAATTTAAAAGGAAAAATGTATATTTTATTAGTTCATGGTTATCGGAAATAATCTTTGATCGAGATTTTAAACTGTGTGGGCATTTTAGGCGACACGAAAATTCGAAATAGCTTGGAGGGAGCTCAGCATTTCCTCCTCTCGTGTGGTAATGGTCCGCATAGGACTACGCTGCGGCGGCAAGAAGAAATGTTTTTGTAACGCAGCCATACGCTTTATGGGGAGGACATCCTCCCCTAGAATGCTATCTATCGTTAACTATTGAAACTAAATTAACTCTCAGCGCCTGCTTGGCGCCACACGCAAAGTCACCTTGACGCACACACTGACAATTGAAAGGAAAATCTTCACAACTCGCGCAATAAAATAATATTATTTTTTCCAACATTCAACTAGTGTTTTGCATTTTAGTTCCCACATGCTAACATATTATGTTTTGAGAAGTTCAAATACTGTAATATTTAGAGTTTTATGTTTTTCCCAACCATTGTTAAACTGGTTGTGAAATTCATAAAGATACACATCACTCTCTAGAGGCTATTGCTGGACTGCTCGCCGTCTCTTTAACGCACAATGCATCACAGCCCAGAGTACTACGTCTTTCTGATATCCTCGTTTAACCTTGACCCAATACGGCTCCAATAGGGGTTATTATTTTCATCGTAGGGCCGAGAAATGTGTTAGATGAAGTCATACCCGTACAAATTCCCATGCTCGGAGAGCCCGGAGGCAGAGAATTCCCCTACCGCATACACCTTGAGAGATAAGCAATCCCAAGGTCGAATTCTGCGCAGACAGCTGAAGTCCCTCGCTTTCAGTGCTCAGCTGTCTCGACAGAAATGCATATCATAGGTACTGAGAAATTTTAACAGACTTGCTGGTACATTTATTCCATTAAGAGATTCTCACGTTTCTCTCCCAATTACATTAAATTTATAGACATTCCGTTTTGTAAGGTTTTCTTTCTCTGCACAACATTATAAACCCTTCCGTTTCGCGTTGGAAAGGTTCCGTTTATGCTGTGAAAAATGACTTTTACCATCATGGGCGCAGACATTTTCCAGTTATGGCAGATTTCCGGCTTGTACAGGTTCCTGTTTAGACGTATTTTTGTGTAATATCATCTCACACCCGTGGCAGCACCGTGGGCTGGCTGAAACTCGGGTAATGGGGCAAATCGAACCGATACGTCTCTCTCTTTTTTCGTTAACATCTGCATGTAATGTAATTTGTTGTATGTTCCATTTAACGTAATAGTATATGCATTACTTCCTTTCTCCTCTTAAGACTCCTGCACGAGCCGCCACTTCCATCTTGTATCCAGATTTTCTTCCAGGACAAAAAAGTCTCCCCCAAAAATCGAACATTTTTCTTCATATAAATGATTGAATAAATGTTGTGCAATTCAACAGACATTCCTTTATGTGACAACAATACGCTATTCGAAAGTAAAATTTTTGCTGTACCGTCACAAGGTAACGTACAGGTCAATGTGCATGAAATGAGCTAGAGAGCCACAAAAACAATGCAAAGTGGAAGGCTGTACGTACATTTCTTCAGAAGGCAACCCAAAAACTAGGAGACATATTTGAAAATTTTCAGCGTTGTAATACCAGAAACAGAAACTACTAAAAAGGTGCGATACCTAACGTGAAACGAGTCAAAATGATGTCTCCCGGTCGTTCTTGGTAAATTCCAATAAAAACAGCTGCACCCAGAAGGACCCTACTGATCCGCTGCACACTCGGTGGGTATTTTGCACACCATTCGCTAGCCAGTGATTTCGTTTTCACGTCCGGTCGCGCACTGGGGGTCGTGGGTAGTGGCGTGCCGTCGCGCCCACCGGCCGAGATACGAGGGCCACGAACCGTCTCGCCGGCCATTACGACATCTGGTAGCGTCGCTAGAGCGTCACCTGCAGTGGGTCTACGGGAGGCTGGTTGGTCCTGACTAATTGGCCGTATTGCGCAGCACACCAGTCATACAGATACCACCATCGCCCGCTGTTGGTGGCAATGGATTGAGGAAAGCACGCACAATCGGCATGCAAGATCTGAACATCCGCCACGCACCACGACGAGGGAGGACCGACGGATTGTTTGCCTCGCGCGGACAGATCCAACGGCAGCGATAGGTGCTATTCAGCGGGCTGTGCAGCCTGGACTGTCACATTCTGCAACTGCCAGTACCATTGGCAGGTGGTTATCAACGCCAGGGCTCGCCGCACGTCGACAGTTTCGACGCCTGCCAGTCACATCCTGGGGCCATGCAGACTGGCAGCAGGTCATCTTCAGCGACGAGTCCCACTTCTGCCTTGATGGCGACGACGGGGCCGTGTCTGAGGGCGCAGTGGGGAGCGCCACGACGAGCGGTTTGTGGTATCCCATCACACCTCTCGCCAGCCTGGTATGATGGTGTGGGGCGCGATATTCTAAGGTGCCCGTTCACCGTTTGTGTTCCTCGATGGCACCTTGACAGAGGCACAATACGTTGAGGAGATCCTGCAACCGGTGGCCCTGCCGTTCGTGAACGCCTACGATAATGCTCTGTTTCATTAGGACAACGTACGTCCGCATACCGCAGCCATCTCCCGTGCATGCCCTGAAGCCATGGTTACTCTGCCATGGTCAGCGGCATCGCCAGACCTCTCTGCGATCGAGAATGTTCGGGGTGCTATGGCGCGTGTGATCAGGACGCCCCCTCACCCCACCCCCAAACTGCAAGAACTGCGCGCTCTGGGGCAAGCTGCATGAGATGGACTAGCACAGGGCTCCATTCGACACCTGTACAAGTCCATGCCGCGACGTCTGGACGCATGTGTTTGCCAATATGGCGGCCCCCCGCCATAACATGTACCGTCTGTGGCCATGTAGCGCTCTAAATGTTGGTCCTACAAATGTGACCGAGTAATCATTTCATATGCTTGGTACCCTCTACCTGCCCGCCAACAATGATCTCAATCTGCCTCGTCCTTCTCGGTGCAGCTTTTTTTTATGACGATGAGTGTAGAAACTTAAACCGTTGATTTATCCCTTTGTCTTCTGTGTTGTGAAAATGCTAGAAAGTGATTAATCAACTGCAAATTAATTAGCATTTTTTGCTGTTCCTCATTCAGTCGACGAATATCTATGGTCTTATTATTTTCTGCATTATTTCATATTTGCCCTAATTAACTAAATAAGTATTTATTTATATATAATATCTACTGAATCACAATTGAAAAGGCATATTCTGTAATGGTATTGAGTTCGCTACTCATTAATGCTAATTTTTGTTGTGCAACCTACTATCTCTTGCGTTTCAAAAATACTTTTTTTAGTATTTCCCATTCAATCTGCAGGAATGCAATGCGAAGCATCTCATTTACAAATGCCTCAAGTCCTCTTATCAGTTACCTCTTCTCAAGTTACGAACGAAATCTTTCAAATAAATGCCAATGGTGCCTTTCCAACCAACTAGTTTTTGAATTCAGTTGTTAGTTTGTACAAGTGAGCGAGCAGGTTTTATGGAAAGAGCACTGCACAAATTATTATTTTTGGCGTCAGTAATTGACACTTAATTGCGCTTCAAGTATTCACGATGCTCCAAACTGCAAACGTATGCACTTCTATATTAATCTCAACGTGGTCTCGTTTCGAGGATTTCCCTCATTTGCTGCTAATGATATAACAGCACTATGGTTGCGAATTTAATTGCAGTTTCTCTCATAGATTTCATTATATTGAGCTAAAAGCGTAATTATATCGGCTTCCCATCAAACGCGGTCATATTAATACACATGAACTCTTAAGAACAAAAGTTTCATGTCTTGCGTTTAATCTCAAATGCGACTATTCGCATACGCATTCATCTCTATGAATTTTCGTTAAAATTTGCGAGACGAAAAAAATGTACAAATTTTGCATTTCCTGTAGTAGCACGCCTGGTCGTCGGTTAACACTACACTAATCTGGATTAATAAAATATCGTTAATGCAAGTACTAAAAATCAATGGATGCAGCGTAGGGCATTATATTTCTTGATAATATGTCAGAGAAAGCAGAAGTTGATCCTGATTATGCAGATTAAATATTTTTATCTTCATTTTGAAGGATCATTTTAATTTAAATTGTACTCTGATAAAGACTTTTTTTTTTAATTTATTTCTACCTGCTCGGCATTTCTGCCTTTCAGGGGTGTTCATTATACAATATTCTACACAGTAACATTTAGGGATGGACATCCGCATGCGTTACCTCCTCTCTCAGGGGTCTGATGAAGCGTTATACTTTGAGAAGAAACTGTGGATAACAGTTTTTGAAGTTATATGTGATAATTTTGAGGAGAGGGTGTAAGTGGGTGGAATTTTTGGAAAGTGGAAGATGGGTAGGTGATTTAAGGTGGACGAAGGGAGTCTTTAGGGAATCGTGATCTTATTCTTTTTGATGAACCATACGTTTTACCTAGCTTGAATATTGTTGTACTGCGCGATTGGGGAAGGGATGAGAAGAATTTATGAGTCATAAGATTTATATATTCGTTAATGGATGATATATTTAGTTCATTTTGGATTTGTATGTTGCTTATGAACCAAGGAGCTTTAATAATCTTTCTGAGAAATTTATTTTGTACTATTTCTATTTTATTTAGGTTTGTTTTTGCGGCGTTATTCCAGATCGGGCAGGCATATGTGAGGGTTGGTCTTATTATTGTTTTATAGATGATTAAGCCGCAGTCAGTGCTAAGTCCGGAATTTCTATTTATTATTGGATATAGTTTGGATATTTTTGCATAAGTTTTATCTGCTATAGATTTGATATGTTGTTTCCAGTTTAGTTTGGTGTCAAGTAGTACTCCTAAGTATTTTGCTGGTGTATTTCCACTCATCCATTCTATATTTGTGTTTTGGAAGCTGAGGAGGGGTGGTTGAGGAGGTTTGCGGAGTGTGAATATTTTTGCTTGAGTTTTAGATGCGTTAATCTTTACTTTCCAGTTTGAAGCCCATTTAATGTAGTTGTTTAGGTCAATCTGTATGTTGTCGAAGGCGCAGCTAATGTCTGAATGAGAGGTAAAAAGTGCTGTGTCATCTGCGTAAAGGGCAATTTCTGTATAGTTTGACTGTGGTAAATCCGACATGTAAACAGAAAAGAGAAGTGGAGAGAGGCAAGAACCTTGAGGGACTCCTGCATTGATTTCAAATCTGTTTGAGAGACTTGAGTTAATACGGACGGAAAAATATCTATCTTTTAGAAAACTTCTGATTAGATGGAGTAGATACTTGGGAGTTCCTAGTTGGCGCAGTTTGTATAAAAGACCTTCATGCCAGAGTTTATCAAAGGCTTTCTCAATGTCTAGGAAAACTGCAATTGTGTATTTTTTGCTGTGAAATGAATTTGCAATATATTCAGTTAAACGGAGCAATTGGTGGGTGGTGCTATGTTGAGATCTGAATCCGAACTGAAAGTCTGGGATAGCGCTAATCTTTGTTAGGTAAGTACATAATCTGCTGTGAATTAACTTTTCAAATATCTTTGCGATTGAGGGTAGGAGGCTTATTGGTCTGTAGCTTGCAGGAAGGCGAGGATCTTTGCCTGGTTTACAGAAGGGTAAGATTATAGATAATTTCCAATCTTTTGGAAAGTGGCCCAGTCTTAGACAGGAATTAAATAAGGCGGTTAAAATAGTTATAGCTCTTTTGGGTAATTCTTTAAGAGCTCTATTGCTAATATGGTCGTGACCTGCTGATTTTCGGGTTTTCAATTGCTTAATAATTTTAGATGTTTCGGATGGGGATATAAATTTTATTTTATCTGGGACATTATAGTCTGGTAACAGGACGTTTTTTGTGATATAATTAGTAAAGGAAGAATTTGTATTTGGGTTTGGAGTAAAACTATTTTGCAGATATTTACCTAACATATTGGCTTTCATATGATCCGTATAAGCTACATTTGAGTTGTGTTTCAGGATAGGAATGTCAGTAGTTTCTTTACATAGTCTTTTTATGGTTGACCAGAGTGGTCTACTATTAGGGTGTATTTGAGCTATGGATCTTTGAAAATTGTTTATTCGAATTTGATTTAATTTGTTTTTGATTGTTCTCCCTAATTTGTTGATTTTTGCTTTAAGATCATGTCTGCGGTTGATTTGCCAGAGCCGTCGAAGGTTACGTTTACTTTTGATTAGGTTTAGAATATTCCTTGGGATCGGATTTCTATTATTAGTGAAAGGTCTTGCGAAAGGAGTTGTTGATTGTTGTAATGCAACGTAGATTTTCTGTGTGATATTAGTTACCTGGTTGTCTATTTCATTTGTTGTTTGTATCTGTTCCGGGTAGTGAAGGTTTACTTCTAATAGGTCTCTAAATTTATTCCAGTTGACGTGCCCTTTCGTGCCCAAAACTGTGAAGGGATTATTAGACTGCAAGAGGTTTGAAGATTTTAGTTCAATGATGACTGGGCAATGATCTGAATCTAATTCAGGAAGTACGGTTTGAGATGTAGGTAAGTGGAAGTTTTTAGACACCATTATGTCTAAAATATCTGGGATAATATTACTATTGTACGGGTAGTGTGTTGGCTGCCAAGGTGCTATTACATCTAAGTTATTGTTTACTGCAAAAGATTGCAATTTAGTGCCTTGCTGGGTTGTGCAATTGCATCCCCAGGCTTGGTTTTTACTGTTTAGGTCTCCTAGTAGAATAACGTTGGCGTTGTTATTAAATATTTCCTTGTATTCTTTTACTGGAAATTGTTTATTCGGAGGTTTATATGCTGTTATTATTGTGTAATCTTTATTATCTATGGTTACGGTGACTGACACAGTTTCCAGGTTAGAAGTGTTGGGGCTAAGTGACCGTTGATGTTTGACTCGGGTTGAAAGAGCAATCAAAACACCCCCTGCTGCAACATTTGAAATTCTGTCACTTCTATATATTTTATAACCGGAAATTTTGAATTTTTCATTTAGAACCAAGTGGGTTTCGGTTATGCATGCAATATCGATTTTGTGTTCGTGAAGAAAAATTTCTATTTCTGATTGTTGTCTTTTAATTCCGTTTGCATTCCAATTCAATAAAGTGATTTTATTTGCCATTATGGAAATTTATTAGCACTGACTGTACAATATTTTGAATTTGTGGGATTATGGCTGAGATTACTTGTGATACTATTGTGGTTATTAGTTGGGATACATCAGTTGGCATTTGGGTTTGCAAAGATTGAGCCGGTGACCACGGGGTATTGGTTTTGGGAAGGGGAGGAAATTCGCGAGGGCTAAATGTTGGAGGGCTACGAGACGGATTGCTGCGCGGCGGCGGTTGTTGCTCTGACCCTGACCTGCGTTCATTTAGGTTTGTACGTGCTTGCTGAGTTTCTTTGAAAATGCGACAGCCTTTGTAATTGGCCGTGTGCTCCAAGCCACAGTTAACGCAATTCGGTTTGTCACTTTTTGGTTTTGTGCATTGAGAATAGTGGTGTGACTCTTTACATCTAACGCACCTCGGAGTGAGTCGGCAGTTTGCTTGCGAGTGTCCATACCTTTGACAACGTTTACATTGTATTGGGTAGTTTCGATTTATTCTAGGTTGAACTTGTATGACGCAATGCATCAGGCGATTTAAAGTTAATATTGACTTCCCGTCTCTATTGTCTTTTATTTCTAGAGCACAAATTTCAATTGGATTTTTCTTTTTGTCATATAATCTAGTCACTTTGGTAACAGGGTATTTGAGTTCAAGTTCTTTTAAAATGTCAGCTTCCGAGTAACATGTGGGGATGCCCTTCATCACAGCATTAAAGATTTTAATAGAAGGGTCGCGGAAAGAATAGAATTGTCTGTTCTTCTCAACACAGTGATGTCTAAAATTACGGTAATCTTCTATTGTAGTGAGCATGATTTTTAGTTGATCACCGGCTGTCTTGGTTGTGAAATCACATTTGACGACTGATTTAATGTCGGAAATCATTTGGTTGTAGTCAAGTACGTTGTGCATAATTATGGGCGGAATTTTTAATGTTTGTTCTGGAGTACTTAGATCACTGTCTTTAAGATTTTGAAGCACTTCGAAACGCGATGAAGTTTGAACATTGTATAATGGCATAGAGTTTTCATCATCATTTCTCTTTCGTTTACTTACGTTTGAAAGCGTTTCGTTGGAAGTTGTTGCGTGCATCTCCTCGCTTTGGTGTTCTTGGGGCAGGGTCGTTTGGGGCGGTTGCTGCTGCATTAACGGTTGCCCTTGCTGCGCTGTGGGTTGATTCTGTTGAAGTAGCAGTAGTTGCTGCTGTTGTTGCTGATGAAGGAGTTGCAGATGTTGCTGCTGCTGTTGTTGTAAAAGTTGAAATTGTGCTGTTGGGAGAATGCACTGATCGCTGTTGCTTGCATATAGGGTATCATAGCGTTCACTAACACTTGTGATGTGCTGTGTAGCCCCGACTCGGGGCTACCTTGGACGTTCATTTCGCCACTCGCGGTCACGGGTTGGTTTTCACTCACTTGTGGTAATTATTTATAATACTGTTTGCAGAATTAAACTGTTTTTGATGAAACAGTGTATAATATTTAAACTATACACGTAGATTGCTGTGCAAGCGAAACTAGTTTGACACTCAATCTAAACACACTACGCAGTGAGAGAGCTGTGGCGCTCGATGTTCACGGCACGGCTGCTCGGTGCGAACTGGAAGAAGAGAATGCTGATAAAGACTGCAGTATGTGATACAATCAATTCTCATCGAAGGTCTAATCTCACAGATTGTTCATCAATTTATTCACAAGAAAAATCAAATCACACAGGAAGTCAGTCTAGTCAATCTTCGAAGTTGGAGATATTTTCTAGAGAATGAGACCGCAACATGATCACAGATTTTCATTGTCTAGAGGTCCGAAATAGTGACATTAAAGACGTAATGTTGAAAAAAAATGTCGTGTATCATTCAAGAGCAGATGTGGAATACCTGGGATGGATTTCCGTGCCAGTAGCGTTTTTGTTGTTGTTGTTGTTTTTGTTGTTGTTGTAATTTTCAATTTTCGCCGCGGCCTGTACACCACTGCTCATTAGTGCGCATTTCAAAGACTGGGAGAGCTGTTGACGGGAGGTCATTTGTTCATTTGCGAACAATGAGAGCATTGCAACTCTGCCGGCCAGCTGGCGAGGGCGGTTTCATTCGCGCGAAAC
Organism: Gryllus longicercus; assembly: GCA_038098605.1. Taxonomy (NCBI): domain Eukaryota; kingdom Metazoa; phylum Arthropoda; class Insecta; order Orthoptera; family Gryllidae; genus Gryllus; species Gryllus longicercus. The sequence goes on along the minus strand of JAZDUA010000258.1, from coordinate 521,776 downwards.
AGGTTGTAATATTCACCACAATTCTGTCATTTAGCACATTTTCGTTTTTTTTATTTTGTAACAAAAAAGTAGTACGAAGAAATATTCTCAGCGCTTCGAACAGTTTAATCCTAACCTTCTAAACATTATAGAAAGATAGAATGCGTCTAGAACCTGCTGTCAAGGAACAAAGCGTATCTCAGCAAAATATACTAAGAAACACTTTTTAGTCCAATAAGGAAAAAACGATGACATTCGCATGAAACGACTCACCCACTGAACATTACCTACATATTAACACACATCCATGCTTATACACACGCTGTGTCATCATTATGATCTTTATAAAAAGTAATTCTGATAAAAGCAAAATTTTGCTTTAATCGGAATTATGCTCGCACTCTGACATTCCCCCTCGCACACATCTACACATTTACGCGTCCGCGAGCACACACACACATTATCGCACACACCTACGTAAACCCACATGTTCATTTATTCATACACTCCCTCGCATATATACACACACGCGTTTGGCTCGCATCAAAGAGCGCGTGCGTCCGGGCGAGCGCCGAGTGCGGGTGTGAGATGGGTGTTCGCCGGAAGAAGGCGCTCGCAACAATCCGGGCGACAGCGTGGGCGGCGGCTCGGTTCGTGCGCGCGCAGCACCGCGCCGGCTGAGGGGGCGCCATTGTCTTTTTGCGCGAAGCCCGGGCAGGCGGCCCCGCCGGCTCGCGGGGGCGTCCCGTCGGTTTGCGGCGGAGCGCCCGCAAACGCAATGCGGAGAGGCGCGCCAGCGAACGAACGGTGGGCGAGGGGTGGGCGGCTGGAGGGCGTTTGAATGTTCAATAGGACGTCCGAGCGCCGGTCATGCGCAACTATTGTTGGGCCTCGAGTGTGAAGAGTGCGCTTGGCGATCGTGTCGTGATGGTGTGAGCGCGCCGGGGCTCCAAATGCAGCGGCGTGTGTGCGCTGTTAGAACAAATGAATGTAGGTGGAATGTAGAATGAGTGTCTGCATTTTCGGGTCAGAGAGAGGTAGAGAGAGGTACATATACACATGCATATGCATATGCATATACATATACATATACATATACATATACATATACATATACATATACACATACACATACACATACACATACACATACACATACACATACACATACACATACATATACATATACATATACATATACATATACATATACATATACATATACATATACATATACATATACATATACATATACATATACATATACATATACATATACATATACATATACATATACATATACATATACATATACATATACATATACATATACATATACATATACATATACATATACATATACATATACATATACATATACATATACATATACATATACATATACACATACACATACATATACATATACATATACATATACATATACACATACATATACATATACATACAGTATGAGTGTTTCTATCCTTTTGCAATGCAAATTTGTACTTAGAAAGCATTTTTTCAAACCAACTTTTGAGTGCTTATTGCGGCTCAGCCATTCAGAATATCCCAGTAGTTTATTAGACAAAGTATGCTTAAAATTGTCTTAAGAGCTTATTGCGAAGCTATTTGCAAAGTTTCGACGTTTCCTCCCCGGATATCCTGTATATACAGGTGGACTAAAAGTCCCGCAACGGTCAAACATCTTAGGAAGAGTATTTGTGAGTGAAAAACTAAAAAATTAGTATATAATAATTTTTTAAATTATATTAAATGACAAAAAACATTACCCCCATCCCCACCCCCTGGGAGAGGGGCGACGGGAAACTTCGCAATTTTAAATGAAAACCTCCATTTTTATTGCAGATTCGAATTCTCCATAAAAAGAAGTATCTGAAAAAAATTGATTCGCGATAGATAGCGCTGTAATCATATGACTAACTTTATTGAAATTTCGCAACAAACGTATGAAAATGGACAATCATCTCAACAAATACACTTTAGGGTGACAAAATAATAAACGCGTGTTTGCTGATGTCAAACATCGCCCTCCAGGTGTGAGGCGGGGGGAATTTTTGAAATTTTAAATGGAAGCCCCCATATTTATTGGAGATTTGGATTCTCCATAGAAAAGTTATCCCTCTTAGGGTGTGAAGGGTAGGGTGTGATCTCATAAATGTGAAATGAGAAAACAATTTTTAATATAGATTTGGGTTCTTCATGATAGAATTTGTTCGGAAAAATTTAAAACATTTGGTTTTTAAAGTGATATTTCCTCAGTGTATGAAACAGTTTACTTTATTTTAACTTTTCAAGGTTCATTTTTCTCCCAACTTTCGTGGAGACTGGAACTCAATTCGCATTATTTCAATTTTTTCTATTATCAAATAAAGGTAGGCTTCCGCGGCCAGAGTCAATTTCAACTTTGCTGGCCGGGAAACACCGCGTTCGAGGCATGCTAGCCAACGTTTATAACAACATGCTGCGGCCTTCATCATTAGGCAAGGGAAAATTTTTCAGATACAACTTGCTTACTTTCGTATGGAGAGTCTGATTCTGCAATAAAAAAGTGAAGGATTCCATTTAACATTTCAAAGTTGTCCTCCGCCTCAACCCCAGGGGATGGGGTTGAGGGGTCATGTTTGGTATCATTAACCCTTATCCGGGCAACCGGGGTCCATTGGACCCAGAAGCAAAAGTTTCATTATTTTACGTGAAAACTATCAAAGGTATTACGATAGTTTTTTGTGACTTTGTTGGCAATATTGTTTTGTAAATGTGCCCGCAACCATTTTGCAAAAGCATTACTGAATAATAAATAAAAAAATATTTATATTTTTTTAGACGCAACCGGGCAAGCGGGGTCCATTGGACCCAGGTGTCTTAATCTACTTGTAATAGCGTATTTTCTGGTTTTGTTTGGTTGATTATTTGACAACAGCTGTGCGTTCAAGGGACGGACGGATGTCGGGTTACGCAACGTCTTTTCATCGGGATGTTATCTGACACTACGTGTGATAATGCGATTCTGAGAAGGACACCTTCCGATGTATAGACGTTGTTGCAGCGGATTAGTGTGTAGCCAAGAGTCCAGAGAGACAGTTTTTGTAGTCGTGTGCTGTCCTGGTTTAGTGGAAAAACTGCAAAGCAACAGGTATGTTTGTTTTTGTTTTATATTTTATTTCGCGGTCTACTTTACTGGCAGATAATGTAAAGTTTCATTTCCTGTCTCACGTTTTTCAAACTATCCACACAAGCGTTTTACTTAGAATATAATTTTGTATCTGTAGGCAATGTCCCGACGTAGAGGTCTTTCACCTTCTGAAATTCGGAGAGCAGTGGAAGAAATTTCGGAAAACGAGGACGATTTATTGTCAACAGATAATGATGAAGAGAGTGATAGTGAAGTAGATTTTGAAAGTTTAGCGTCTGAGGCCAGTGATGAACATGAGGAAACTGATGCATCTGATTCAGAATATTATAATGAAAATGGGACTGAAACAGTTGTAACTCAGTATCATGGTAAAGATGGCACAGGATGGTTCGCGGAGCCGACTAGTACAGGCAGAGCACGAAGTCATAATATAGTACGGGGGTCCATAAATAAAGTTTTGTTGCCACCTAGTGCATGTATAGAATGTCCAGTGGATGCATTCAGTCTTTACATGGATGAATCAATAGTGGCAGAAATTGTTCGTTATACGAATGCAGAAGCTCAACGAGTATACAAAGAAAAAAGACCTAAGCAATGGAATGATTGTGACAAAGTAGAGATGTATGCTTTCATTGGACTCTTACTGACTGCAGGCCACCTAAAAAGCAACCATTGCAATTATGACACTTTGTGGAATAGTGTCTATGGTCCGCCTATATTTAGAGCTACAATGGGACTAAAAAGGTTCAAGAGTATTTTGGCATTTATTCGTTTTGACGACAAAACTACTCGCTCAATTAGACGGCAAAAAGACAAATTTGCACCAATAAGAAACATTTGGGAGAAGATAAATTCAAATTTCAGAAAGTATTACTTACCTGGTACCAACATTACCGTAGATGAGCAACTAATAGGATTCAGAGGAAGATGCCCATTCAAACAATATTTACCTTCTAAGCCTGATAAATATGGGATGAAAGTCTGGTGGGCATGCGACTCTGAAACATTTTACCCACTAAACGGTATGCCTTATTTGGGAAAAGAAAATGGACAAAGAGCAGCACCTGGCTTAGGACGTCGAGTAGTGGAAGCACTAACTGAACCATATCAAGGCACTAATCGAAATGTAACATGTGACAATTATTTCACTGACAAGGATCTTGCCTTAAATCTTTTGTCACGTGGTCTGACTCTTGTTGGTACGGTACGAAAGAACAAGACTTTCTTACCTTCCCAATTTCTCACAAATAAACATCGCCCTGAAGGTACGTCGATTTTTGGATTTTCGAGGAAAATTACGATAGTTTCTTTTGTACCTAGTAAGAATAGATCAGTAGCATTGCTTTCTACTATGCATCATGATGGTACTCTATCAAGTAATGGAAAGCCAGAGATAATTATGTATTACAACAAAACCAAAGGTGGAGTCGATGCTCTGGATCAACTCGTGCATACCTACTCATGTAAAAGACGCAGCAATCGCTGGCCATTAACTTTTTTTATGAACTCTTTGGATGTATGTGGTGTAGCTGCGTATGTGATATGGAGAAACCTCAATCCTGAGTGGAATGTTAAAAAACATGAGATCAGGCGATTATTTATTGTAGATGTCGCAGAGGATTTGGTTCGTCCACACATTGTAAGGAGACAAAGTCAAAGAGGGTTGAACAAAAAGTGTCGTCTGTCAATCACCCATGTTATCGGGGAAGCAGCACCTTCTACATCTAAGAAAAATGAAGACAATGCTAAAAAAAGATGTCACTTGTGCCATTGGGAAAGAAGTAGAAAACAAAGACAGAGATGTAGCATCTGTTCAAAACCTGTATGTAATGAACACAGCCAGGTAAATAGAGTGTGTCAGATCTGTAATGCTAGTAACAATGTTTAAAATAAAAAATGTAAAGTATTTTTAAAAGTATTGTTAAATAAAATAATCATATTAGCGTGTTTTGTTTTATTACCTGCGACGAAATAATATACTTGTAAACATAATTCCTTAGCAAAAACTCCTGGGTCCGTTGGACCCCGCCTGCCCGGTTGCGTCATAAAAATTGGTTGCCCGGATAAGGGTTAAATGGGTTTTTTAAAATTATTAAGTATTTTTTTTATTTTTAGCTCGCAAATATTTTTATATAGGAAATACATATACACACATATATACACACATTTCTCAATTCAATATCACGTTTGAGTTTATCTCCGTTACAGAAACTCCGTTGCCCCGAGTTGACGCTGTGTCTCCAGCGGCTCAGACAGGGTGGTTCTAGGATTCGAGTCCAGATAGTGGTAGATTTTGCGACAATAGCTACATAGCTAGGTCAAATTCAGTCGATGTCTGGAGTAGAATTCGATCGGATCACAGCGGCCGGTTTCTCTGATCAGTAGATTTCCGTGGTTTCTCCCACCCACTTTACTTCAATTTCGGATCAGTATCCTGACAAACGGGCCATGGACCGCACGATATCTTTCCTTCTTTTTTACCATACCATCTACCCTTGCTTACACACATTTTACTTTTACATCCAGTACACTACCACTTATGTTGGGAGCTTATGGCGTGATGAAGATACCTGAATGAGGAAAACCACTTTAGCTGACTTTAGGTTGGCATCCGGATCTCAGCATCCAGCGATAGAAAACACCGTCTCCTCTCGTGTAACAACATGAACTACTCTTACGAGAGCAGTGGCCATTGCAGTTATCGCGGCCTGAAACACGAAATAATCAATCAGACATTACGCGGCTGTATGAGACCAATGGCCTTTCAGCCATGAAGCTATACGAATAACTTCATCAAGGAGCGAGCGTAGGCGAGTGGGGATTCGACGTGGGATGCGCGCGTGCGAGAGGCGCCCACCACATACTCGATGTGATTGCGTGGGCGAGTCGAGGGCCTCCACGTGCGCGAACGGCTCTGCGTTGAGCGAGACCTCGTTGCAGCAAGGCGGAGGTATCGTTGTCTTTTTGCTTGAAGCAGTCGCAACTGCAGCATTGCGGGCTCGTGGGAAGCCGGAGGAGGAGGTGACGAGGGCGGCGGCGAGGGCGGCGGCGAGGGCGGCGGCGAGGGCGGCGGCGAGGGCGGCGGCGAGGGCGGCGGCGAGGGCGGCGGCGAGGGCGGCGGCGAGGGCGGCGGCGAGGGCGGCGGCGAGGGCGGCGGCGAGGGCGGCGGCGAGGGCGGCGGCGAGGGCGGCGGCGAGGGCGGCGGCGAGGGCGGCGGCGAGGGCGGCGGCGAGGGCCGCGGCGAGGGTGGCGGCGAGGGCGGCGGCGAGGGCGGTGGCGAGGGCGGTGACGAGGGCGGTGGCGAGGGCGGTGGAGAGGGCGGCGGCGAGGGCGGCGGCGAGGGTGGCGGCGAGGGCTGTGGCTGGGGCGTGGGCGTGGGCGTGGGCGTGGGCGTGGGCGTTGGTCTCTGACGTAAGCCGCGAGCGGAGTGTGGAGAGTAGTGGGCGAGGGCGGAGGGAGGGCGGCTAGAGGTTCAGAACGATGTTTAGTTAAAGGTCATACGTATCGAATAGAGGACGGAGAGTATGAAAGAAATGTGCCCATGTCATGGGAGTGGTCGGGGGAAGGGCGCGTTTTCATGATTTGGCATATGAAGGCAGTAACAAGAGTGAGGCCTTTTTTTGTTATTCTTCTTTGACAAAAAACTGATCCCTTCTTCTACTTCTTTTTCATCTTGTTCTTCTATTATTTTTCTCCCTCCTCTGCTAATAGTTTTTCTTTTTCCCTTTCTATTGTGTTTCTTCTTACTAATGAATATTTATTTGTTATATATTAACAATTATGAATTAAAACCCGTTTTTGTTAGTCCGTTTACGTATGAGTAATTCTAGAGTAAACAGGATTTTCACTAAAATAAATATTCAACGAATGATCTGGCTGATCGAATTGGAAACGGAGGGAACTTAACATCAAGCACCAACATACTGTCGAAACTTTCCCAAAAATAGCTCCAATTTTTGCTTTAAATATTTTCCATGAATAGAGCAAAAGATGTATAAAAATGGAGCTGCTCCAATTTTCGGCGAACGATCTGAATTTTCGAAAATTTTGAAACAAAAATTAACACTACCAAAATACAATATTGATGATAGAGATTTCCTCCCTAGTGAAATAAGTTTATTAAAACTGGATCTTTAATTAATGTAAATGAAACACTCTTAATTTTTAAAATCTGTAAATGCAAATATCCAACCTTCCTTTAGCGTCAGGAAGGAAGGGTGCCAAGCTGGTGGCGCAGAAGAAACGTGTCAGGAGAATTTTGTCTATGGGCGGAGGATCGAATCCCCAGGTGGAAAAGATAATTTTTACTGGAAGGAAATATTTTGCAAATTCACGTAGTATTGTATATTGCGTAGCCGTTACAAATAAGGCGTTAAAGTATATGGTATTGAAGTAGAAATAGTTTTCAGCATAACAGTCTAAATAGCATGTATTGTAAGAGAAACTTTATTTACATGGGTAAATTGAAACCATTCACTTTAATTGTATAAAGGCAAACTTTGCGAAACTGAGATCAGTATCGTAGTAAGAGGTATTACAGTACATATACCCATGCTTCATTAATACCAAAATTAATAATTTGTGTAATGCAAGTAATATTAGAAAAAACCCCATGGTATTCGTAGTATCAACATAAGTACTATCAGATGCCATTTTTCACAGGACGAAGAGTTAAATTTAAATAAGAATTATAATTCACATGAATTTTGACAAATTTCGTCTAACGTATACGATATTCAATTGGTAACATATATATTACAATATTCGATTTGTTATCAATTGAGGCTTAAAAGTCTCGTTTGATTATTCTCCAATTTCGCATTGAAATAAGTAGGGGCGGATTTTGATGACGTAAATATTTGGCAAAAATGATCAATAAAATGATCGTAAAATTAAAAATTGCCTAAAAGCTAAGAAAATGGCGTAACAAATGTGATCAAAACCAGTTCTAACGAACATCCCAAACTGTTGAATTTGGTAATGATGTAATCGAGGCTTCTATTCGTTCAAGTGAACTCAGCTCGCAAACTTTAGGTTTGGACTGTTGTTTACCAGGAAATATATTTCTATAGTTATCCCGAAATTGACCGAAACGACATTCGTAGCTCTGACTGAGGTTACGGGACCCTTGGGTTACATACAGTGGTTGGCATTACAATTTCTGAGCGTTGAAAGCAAATAGGCTACTCGGGAATTCTGTGATGTACACTTGTATCTCATCAATATAATTTGAGGCAAATACATGTTTTATGGGTCCTTGATACCGAAAAATCGATTGACGGCCAAACATCTGTCTCCCCGTTTGTGGTCCAGGCTAGCACTTGAACCAATTTTCTCCAAAATTAATATTCTCCGAGCGATCTGAACTGGAGGCTCTGGGAGTTTCAAACGGATGTTTTAATTTATGATGGTACTTTACATGAAGACTCAAAACCATTTTCAGACTTTTCTTAAAAATTGCGCGCATTTTTTGCTTAAACTTTGCACTCCAATAGCGTATAGGACGCTTAATAGTGCAGGTCCCATGTTCATTGAATTCCCTGATTTTTCGAAAATCTCAAAAGTGTAATTTTTTGATGCGACTTCTTACAACTGTAATATTGAAGATATTTTGTTCTTAATCAAATACGTTCTTTAAAAATATGCTGAAATAAGTTCATTCTTTATTTTTCGGAAATATGAGTCGTTTTCGTGTAATTTTGCGCGCAATATTGGCATTTTTTAATTTATTTTCTCCATTTTTCTAAAAAAAAATTGCATCTAATGATTTTTTTAATTTTTTACCTCGTATGTATCAAAAGATAACAAAAATGGTGCTGGTCTCATTTCCAGCGAACTCTTCGTAGTTTCGAAAATTGCAAAAATTAACATTTCTAAACTACAAAATTGAACAGAGCGATTTTTGCCTGAGACAAATTCTGTTGTAAAAACTCAGCTCTTTATAAAATGTAATGTACAGTTTTAAAAACAAACATGTATTGCGATATTCCGTAATGTCTAAATTTTATGCATTTTTCAAAAATAAGTATTTTCTCAAAAATAACTACAATTTTTTCTTTAAAATTATATCCTCAAATGTAACAAAGACAGGTAAAACATTGGGTTCTTGTTTTATTTTCGACTAACTCTTTCGACTTTTGAAAATTGCAAAAAGTTAACACTTCAAAACCACAAAATTGAAGAGAGCGATTTTTGTCATTAAATACGGGTTCTAAAAAATCAATTCTTGAAAAAGCGTCATGAACAATTTTTTGAAAATAAAACAGTTTTGAGGGAATTGCATTTCTAATCGTCGGCCCGGGTTCGAAACTAATGGGTTTTCTGTAGTGTAGAGGTAAGAATCTCGGCGATCGACCATGAAGTCGTAGCTTGCCTTCAGCAGCGTAGAGGTTCCCTCCCTCACTCTGCGCATTCCGAGCGTGAGAAGATCTCCATTCGTAGATTCTTGGCGCTGAGCAGCGGACAACTGATATCATTCGATTGGCGCCATGTGTTGCGCGGCATTCGTAATCGAAAATGATCAACTCTCATTGATAGAAACGCGTGGTGGCTTCACTTTGAACAACGTAAGAGATGTTGCCAAGCGATAGCCGTTGGTTATGTTGAGGGTGCAGCTGTCAATCAAAACGTTTAACGCATGCGAGTTCATTTGAATGCGGTTCACCGGTAAAACGTTCTCAAGCAATGTGTGCACACACGTTGTGATCGGCGTGTTTCCGGGCGCGTCAACAGTTTTGGTCATTAATTCCGTGAGTATAGTGCGTGTTTTTATGGCGGAAGATGATGCTCTTTCACGCTGGATGGCAAGATCCAACGCCGTCCTACACTTCGATACGAGATGTTCCCCACCACTCTCCCCCAGCGAGTCCCCGCCCCAGCTGGGAAGAGCTCTAAGCTCCCGATTAGTCTCCCGACATGTGAGGTAGTGTAGTGCATGTAAGTGTACGTGTGTGTGTGTAAGGGATGTGAATATGACAAGAAAGAGAAAGGAAAGATGGCGCGCGGTCCGTGGCCCGTTTGTTAGAGTACTGCTCCGTCATGCAACAGGCGTTGTGGGTGTAGGATAGTGCATGCAGCATCGGGAAGAAGTTTGGGGTTCTCGTCGAGATGCGAAGAGTCTACGGCGAGGTGGTGGAGGGGGCAGGCGTGGAACGCGACGCACGTGGCGAGAATGCGGTGTTCGGCACGCGCCGTTCTGGCCCGTCTCGCTGCCTCCCTCTTTCTCCCACACCACGTCACTCCTCTCTCCTCGTTCTGCCCCGCCCACGCCAGCGCCCGCGCCCTCGGCACGCCTCCGCCGCTGCTCTCAATGAGCCTTCCCTATGCGCGCGCCAAGCCCCGGGCTTACGGCCGCGAATCCATATTCAATGTCGTGGAGGTGGCATGCGGGCAGCGACGCCCGGTGACGTGCTGTCTACAGTCCAGCCACCGCTCGCTCGCTGATGGGGATGGAAGTGCAATTAATGAGGGCGGTGAAAAACACGATTTATAGTTAAAAATGCCAAAAAGATGGAACAGACACGTGTACACTATTTTGCTATGATTGTTGTCTAGAATTATCAATTGTGTGAAATGGTATTATTTGACGTTACGCAAGAGTTAAATGGCAGTGAATTACTGGGTATAATGTACAGCAGAAGCACGTGAAGAAAATGCTATTTTGGCTGTTGGATAAAATACAAAAAAGTTTACAAAAAAGTTTTTAGTAAATTCAGTTCATATACTTAATGGAGTTTCTTTACTGCATGTTAGATATTCTTTTGCTGACGCTCATCATCGAATTATTGAGACCCACTCGCAACAAACGCTACTTAGTAAGCACACGGTTCTCAAGGTTGCAGAACTACAATGTATTTATTAACTAGACAAATAAATTTCTATGGCAAACAAATTTCAGTTAATATAAGAGCCAACATGTGAATGAGGAAAACAAGAAAAAACCCTACAAGCATCAAATTTCTAAATATTTAATATTACAAAATGTGTAGTATCATGTTGGGAAACAACGTTAATAAAATCATGTTTTAAAGGAGTATTACGAAAAGTACGCCAATGGCACCAAAGAAATTATATTGCACGGGACTTACAGTGGGCAAGAGAAACTTATAGCGGAGGATGAACTGAAAAAAGAGGTGGTCGAGTATTTGATTGTCATGTAAATTCTTGGTCTCACCAGAAAAGATGTTCGCGAGATTGCGAACCAACGTGGTGAAAGCAATGGAAATAAGCACTTATTCACCGAAGACAACTCCTATGAATCACGGAATACCTTAATACATCATTTCAAAAAACATCACGCAGTATTCATCGACATCACTAAAGCCTTGGTTCGAGTCTGGCACGAAGGGCTAATGTAGTATAAACTATCAATATTTGCAACCCCAATATACCTATCTGAAACCATTAAATGATTCCTCACGAACAGAACTTTTGCAGTCGTAATAGAGAACCATATATCAAACCCACGCCCCGTAAGAGTAGGACACTCACAAGGATCCTCCCTCTCCCCACTGCTATGGATCCCCACATCTCCCCACTGCCCCAACCTCTACACAGGGACATTCCTACTTCCAGATTAACCAAAATAGCGACATTTGCGGATGACACTGAGATGTGTCACGTTCATCATTAAACTTCATAGCAATTCAAATCCAAATACATCTTCAAACATTAGAATATTGGTCGTAAAATGAAAGATTAAAAATCAATCCTACCAAATCAGCCGCTAAAATATGCATATGCAAACCATACTCTCCTCCCTTCCATTTAAGAATAAAGAATAATATCATTCCATGGTCTCCAAATAATAAGGCTGGTAAATACTTACGACTCCAACTGGACACTACCTTCAACTGGAAAACACACAGAAAACAAAGTTCAGCAAGGTAAAATCAAAATTATTCAGCTGAAACTACTTATTAATAAAACTACTAAATTGTCTTAAAACAATGCCATAATCATATATAAATCCATCATCAGACCCCTGCTCCTGTACTACTACACAATATGGACAAATGCTGACAAATATAACATACAAAATTTGCAAGTCACCCAAAACAAATTCTTCCATTACCCAACCTCCCTGCCTCACCTCCATCAAGCAACTACACACCGCATTAAACGTCAAACCAAATCACTCACCGTATTAACATTCTCGAATATAACATTTAACCGAACCTGCAATTGATCAACTAAAGCAGAAATCTCAAACTGGGTAAATGTACATAACGTCAAACTCAAATAAAACTAGTAGTGGTAGTGATAAATCTGTAGCTGCCTAAAGTTGTAAAAACATTTTCTTAATTTTTCGGTTTACGTATAGTGGAAACAAATCATTGCTTTAAGAGTATTAAAGAAGAGTAAAACCTCGTCCTAAATGGCAATTTTCATTGAAAAGATTCAAGCCATTTTCAAGCGTTACTACGAATGCGAAATTTGAATCTCTGTTTAACAGAAAATTTTTCAGTTTTCGAAAACTTGATTGGAAATCATTTGATGCACTTCCACTCACAACTGCAATAGTGCTTACAAGTCGCTCGAAATGTGCATATTAACGGCGTGAGACATATATTAAATAAATTACCTTTGTATAATTTTGAAGAAAAAAAAACAGAAAAATAAAGGTTACGTCATCTCAAAGAGTGCAACTACATGCAATAGATGCACGAAAAGTTAAGAGAAAAAATTGTATCTGTTTTTGAGAAAATTGCCATAGAACGTTTCTGAAAATGCGGAATTGTGAGTTCGGTTAAACAGAAAGCAGTTGAGTTTTACAGAAACTTTATAGGGCATTATTTAAAGCACATATACTCGTAAATGCAATGTGAACTAATCGCCGTTAATGTAAATATTAACCACGTGAGAGATAAGTCAAAAATTATATTTTTGTAATTAAAAATCAGAGGAAAGAACAATATGAATTTCATGTCATCACATAGAGTACATTAGGTACTATCCTAACTAAAAGTGTAAAAAGAGAGCCGTTTTGACAAAAAAACTTGTATTTGTTATATTTTAAAATTGACCATTTTGAACGAAATATTGCGCGAAACTATTAAACTTTTCAAAAACATGTAGCTGACCTTAATGACAGAACAAATTATAAAGACAAATTTTATTCCAAAGGAAAATCTCCACCTATAATTTTGTAGTTGTTGTAAGACACCGAAATAAAATCAAAATTTTGCAATTTTCGAAAATTTAGAGTGAATCTTGAAAATCGGAAGTATGCCACCTATACAGCGTATTTTACTCTAGATTTACAAGGAATTTAAAGAATAATTTGGACAGATGGACCGACAGCCGGACAGACGGACGGATAGACGGACAGACGGACGGACAGACGGACGGACGGACAGACGGACAGACGGACAGACGGACAGACGGACAGACGGACAGACGGACGGACGGACGGACGGAAGGACGGACGGACGGACGGATGGACGGACGGACGGACGGACGGATGGACGGACAGACGGATGGATGGACAGACGCTCGGACAGACGGACTGATAGATGGACTGACGGACGGACGCACAGACGGACGGAAGACAGACACACGGACGGACAGACGGACGTTTTGAAAAAAACGTTTTTCTGTATGAGGGGACCCCAAAATGTGTATTTCTGTTGAAATCTCGAAATCAATTTTCTGCTGCATTACATATTTTTATGTAATTATATGTTTATGTAAATGTTAATATATGTTTATGTAAATGTTTACAACTTTTATTCTTTCTTAACTAAGCATGACACATTAACTTTCTTGTATACTACGTATATACTCTGCATATACTTACGTATACGAGAAAGTGAAACATATCCGTTACATGTATTTTTGGACATATTCAGCAATGTAGAATAAATCAGTTAGGGTGCTCTGTAAGTCCCTTCGTCAGCTGTAGGTTAGTATTAGTAGTACATTAGATTAAGCTAGATTATAAGCCAATCAATACAAATGTAAATTTGAACATTAACTGAACTTTGTATTTCATTCAGGACATAAATAAATTTAAAAAAACAACATACAAACAAAACAAAGAAGCTTTTATGGTGGCTGAAGATAAACAGATGGGTGGAGGAAAAAAACAACGCAAAAATGGAAAGTCGAAATGCACAAAACAGGTTAGCAAGAAAACTAACACTGCACATGAACAAGGTTTCAAATGGAAACTTCTTGATGATGAGTCAGAAGAATAAGCTACTGTATCAATACAGGAGTCCCTGTTTTGGAAGCACTAGTACGAGTCGAAATTCCCGGTCAAGGAGTTTTGTGATGAATCATTTTCAGCAGACCTTTATTGGGGAACTATGTTTCCAGTGTATTATGCATGAAATGTGAACGCACAATGACTGTGCTGGGAATGAAAAGGACACGTATAGTTTTAATTTTTGTAAATGAATTTTTTATTTTGTAAGATTTTGTAAAAAATAGCATTTACCGATGTTGATGTGTAAGTAGTTTCTTTAAATACTTGTGTTAATTAATGTTAAAGGGCCCATAATACCAGTCCATAACTATTCAAATATGGCATATTTTGAATATTGACTTTTTAGCCACCTTTTTGAACAGTTAAAAAAATTTAATATGTTTTATGTAGTTTACACAAATGTTGAAGTTTAAGTTATCATATTTGTTTTTAAAAGAGGTACTTATTCATTTTTATTAAAGTGGAAATAAATGTGAGGGCTCTTTTTATCACTTTGTTCTCTGTAAATTAGTATAATAAGTTTATTTAAACAAGTTAATTATAACTTATTTATTTACAAGTTAATAGTAAGATATTCAATATTGAGTTAAGAACCGTTAAAGGTTTTGGTCGTGTCGGTAGCACAGTGTTTTGAGCAACCGGGCGAAAATCGAGTCCCCGTCAGAGTGACAATTCTCTAAACAATTTGAATAATTATATTAGTAAATTAAAACCTAAAGGCGGTTACTTTGGCCCAATTGCCAATTATAACTGTATTGAAGATACGCTTGCTTCACCATTTGCGGGCTCTCACGTAATCATCAATTCGATACGATTCTCAATGAATCACCTTGTAGCACGCAAGGTTGTCATTTCCTTTCGTTTAGACTTCAGTAACACGCAGGAGCTAAAGTAGCCCTATTTAAGGTAAATAAGTAAATAAATAGACAAGTAAATAAATGACATACAATTTTTATTATTATTGTTATTATTGTTATGATTATTGTTTTTATTGTTTTTCCTCTTATTACTATTATTATTATTATTATTATTATTATTATTATTATCATCATTGTTGTTCTCTTTTGAGCGTGATCTATGAGAATCATTTCAATGGCGGGTGATATTGGGTCCGGACAGTGGCGTAACCAGGGGGCCAATGGGGGCCATGCCTCCCCCAAAAGGCCTAGTGTTTTCATTTGTATTCCTTTATTTAGAAAAAATTGATTTAAATATTTACTTATTTACCAATTATGTAATTATTTAAACAATAATATTGTGTACTACCATATCTACAGTACATAAATAATTTACAACGTAACAATAAATATGTTTATTATTTAATAGAAGTCTATGATGTCCCCCTTCAAAATAATCAGCTGGATCCGCCCATGGGACCAGGCTAGGCGGACCGATGGAAGCAACGCAGACGGCGGCGGAGCGCGTGGGTGTTTCATGCAACGACCGCTTTAATTGACGCCTCACGGACCTCGCGGTCAGATTTTAAATATACGGATATTATGCGTGGGCATGCGTAATATGTATAAAATGTAAAATATGAAATCAAATCGTTGTTCCGAAATGAATACCGGTTCGGCGACATTGGTCGTGCTGCTAAATGCGAACTCTGTGAACAAGATATGTGCTCGTAGCCACAATTTGCTCTCTCCGGGAGCTAGGAACGTGAACATTTAACATATAAATATTGAAGGCATGGATAGCGGAGACATTTCGCAATATCCCATTACGAAATTCTGAACCATTATAATCTTGTCTGGTAGTGGCGAACATTCAAAGCATGCTAAGCATGCAGTGCACTTTATAAGATATTCTCAACTTATTTTTTCTCTTGTATCAGTATGAACTGAAGTTAACAACAATTACATTCAAATTTGCTCATTTTGATTTTCAAGACTGGATGCGATTATCATGCAACACATTCATTCAGAACTTCGTTATAACAGCACGCAAAATGTAGAAACGCTGGTTTTCGCGCGCATTTAGTGGAGTGGGGTCGACAGTCAGTTTTGGCTGCAGGTAAGCGCTATCGACCAGAGTATGCTGGCCTAGGTGAAGATGGCGTCGTCAGAGGGACCTGGCGGTATATTTTATTCGCTTACGACGTGAGACAGGACTTGTTGGTTAGCCCATGGCCCTGATCACTTCTAATTCCATTTTAGGGTATATATTGCCATATGTTTAACTAGAAATGTCGAAAGTGTTGATCGATTTTAACTGTTTTTCTTTAAGAAATGATCTTCTGATGAACCCGCATTAAACAGGTGAAACGAATTTAACGGACACCTATATGAAAAGTTTCTTGCACTCTTTTGCGAAATACTATTAACGTGGAACATGAGACAAGGAATTGGAAGGACCATCAAATTTTATCAGTTAATTTTTTTCTTGTTTTGTCTGAATGTGATAAAACGTTTGGGCTTCGTTAGAAATAGTATACGATATTTACATAAACTCAGATGATCCCTAAATCAATAAATGTGTTTTGTTGGTGACTGTAACTTTATTTGTAAAACAAAGACATCAATTAAATTGAATTTGTATGTATCTAGATTCAATAAAGCAACGTGACAAATAGGATGAGTGATTTTTCATGTTTTAGTGTTCAAAAGATTAGTACTATCACGTTATAAAAATCAAATAATAATTCACAACGTTTCATCACCTTGTTGTTTGAAATTCATGTGCCATTTCTCTTTTACTACTTAGCTATAAATGATGTTATCCCATGAACGGTCACGCCTGGATTCATCAAGCCAATGGCCGCGCCTTGCACTCACTGCAACTCAACGAGCTTTGGATTTCACGGGCTTGGGGAGCAAAAATATGATTATGTAACTACAATAGAATATACTTTTTAAATTGTTTGTTATAATTGTAATACATCGAAATGATAGTAAGTTTTTATGTCTATGTGTTTTGAATTCTGTGTAAAATGAATTTGACTAATGTAGTATTTACATTAGGGCCCGTGCTATCTCAATAGCCACCACAGAAATCAGTAGAAATTGCATATTTTTCTCACTTGACTAAATAAAATCGGCGAAACAACAACTACATTTGCATTTATTTGAGAACTGAGAATGGGGCCAACCATATCTCTTGCATGGACGCTGTCCGTTCCGAAAAAAGCAGGAACAAGAGCCGTGCGTCGGTATCATGGCACGGATGGAGTGCAATGACCCACAGAACACGGGAAGGCGCCAGGAAAAGGCTGTCTTTATTGTGACAAATAATCCCAACACCATTCGATACTTTTGACGACCTGATACTCGGATGTTGGTGTATTCTCTTGCGTTCAGCTCTTCGAATTTGCGAATACATTCGACAAGTAAAAAATGTGAACGAGGAGAGGCTTTGCGCCTTCATTCGATTATTTCGTTTATGCATATTCCATGAATTAGGGGGTACCGTTGGGCACTGAAGCATGAACTTACAACTAGATCATTAAGTGGAATCCCTTCACTCTTCTACAGCGTGTTTCATTTACAATTGGTTTTGTGAATATCTCGAAAAGTGCGCATCGGATCAAGAAAAGTCGGTAATAAAGATTGTATTGATGGGGGCAATCCTCGATACCAAAATCAAACCCCTTCCTTACCCCTGATGGTAGGAATGAGGGAAATATAAACATTAATATTATAACGTCCTATAATAAAAGCAAATATAAAAATTAAATGGAAACCCCCAATTTTTATTGCAGTTTCGGATTCTCAGAGGGCAAATACGTAACTTTTGTGTTTAACGTTTTTTTTCGTTTCGTAATATATAGCGCTGTAATTCACAAAAATCAAAATAAGCAAAAAAACTTTAATATGAGTTTTTAGGCAGTTGCACATTAAAACGACTACTTGTATATGAGAAAATACGTGTTCAATAATTTTGCAAAAAGTCAATGATACAAAACGCCCTGTGGTCATTAAATATTAAGGGTACGGGAAAAACAGCGAAGACAATTTTCCCAAGAATGGAGAAAAGCGCGTTTTAAAGTTTGAAACACTCACTACACAAGTTTCCTGTGAGTCAAAATTTAACAGACAAATAACTTTTTACTAAGGCGTGTTAGTTTTTCAGTATTTAAAATAAACTTCTCTTCAATCTGAATTATTATTATTATTATCTGAACATTATCACTAACACAATTTCGCAAAAAGTCGACTTACCTGCTTCTTTCCCTGAACTCTTTAAATTGAAAATAACTACTTTCCATACACAACTCTCCTTTCTCACTTTAGAATGGAAAGAAGAGAAATGCATATTGTGGCGTTATGGGATTGTGCAACCCCATAACACCACCGTCTCGTATGTTTGAACACCCACAGGCAGCGAAGAGAGCAGGCGCAAAGCAAAAGTTCATAAACGCGCAGCCTGGTATCCGTTGCCCGTACTAATCAAAGGCGAACTAGTAAGCAACGTTTTCCTTGTGAAGGGTTGAGAGAGGGGAAGTAGCCCCACCACTGAGAATTTCCCCAGGCGTCGGACAATAAATACGCAAACCCGCAAGCGGAAGCCCTCTTTTGATTGTCGCCGTCGCCGAGTAAGCAGCATTTTGATCACCGCTCGTTAACGTCAGCTAAGATATTGTTTACCGCCGCAACGACTGCTAGGTAGGAGATTTCGGCGTTCTAGTTAGTCGTCCGCGAGATAGTGAAGATTTAGTAAAGTGTTTTTTCAATTAACAACACGGGAAGTAAAAGTTACCCGTTGTGAGAAAAGCATTGAAAGTTCTGGTTTAACAAAGTAGAAGTAGCAACGAGCGAGGAACTTGCACGAGTATTCGAGGAAGTGCAAGGAACATTTTCACAACGTGGGCGCAGTCAGAGGCCTCGGTAGCAGTCGAGGGAGAAGAAGAGGTCGACTAGGAAGAACGGAAGAGGACGCAAGAAGACAGGAGAAGAAAAGGCCGACTAGGAAGAACGGAAGTGGACGCAAGAAGACAGCATAGACGGCAGGGGCGAATCCCGTCTCGTACGACGCAGAAGCTGGGGCCGAGCGACGTCGGTGCAGAGACCAGCGCACGACCATCAAGGCCAAAAGCGGGAAGTTCATGAGGTAACGCTTAGGGCCAGGAAAGTAGGTGAAGTTCACGTCGGCAGAAAAAAGACTAGTATAGGAAAGTGTTAGGAAATTGAGGACACGGGTGGCAACAAATTGCAGTATTGTAGGAGGAGACTTTTGATGCGCTATTGCCTGCCTAAAACATTCTATTTGGGACATTTATTATTCTGCTATTAGCAGTCACAGTTAAATTGTAAATGAGAGTAGTGCACTTGCACACATTTTGTTCTTCGCATGTAATATTTTTCGAAGCAGGAGATTGTAAATTGAAATTTGGTTTCATATGCAATGTAACTAGAATAGCATAAATTTAGATATAATTAATTTTCAAGGGAATTCCCAGTGTAGATTAGGGTAATTATTTCAAAGAATCAATTTTGGAGTAAATTATGTGTTCATTCATTTAATGTGCTGTAAAGGTTTCTATTTGTGTTTTTGATCATTCTTTGTAAAAGTGTGATTCTATTCTTGGTTTTTTGTCATTAACTTACGCCACAAAAAGTTTATGGGTAAATTATACGCTCGTTTATGTGCAATTTGTGTGATTTTATTGTGTCAAGGGTTCAAACCTTTCTCGCACCCTGAAGATCCTGCTCCCTAGGTTTTTAAGCTCGCTTCACGAGCAAAATCTTGTTAACCCGCTTACGGTTCATGCGTGCAACTGTGAAGGTGGCAGTTGTTCCAAAGGTGGATTGGTTAGAATATAGAAGAGCTACACTGGCCATTTCATAAACTATAGAGTTTTATAAATATCAGTTCAGCCTACTGAGTTGACTGTTTACTTTCGTCACTTTAGAACGACAACTTTATTACATAACAAACCTGAAATGTTGACAATTGCACAAAGAATTATTATCGTTGCTTTGTATTTCGAGTCACGGTAAAGGTATTTTTTTTAAAAATTTTTGATAACCACCCTGCGCCGTTGGTTATCATTGAGTGACTTTTTCAAGTTATTGAACACATATTCTTTTAATTTTTATTTATCCCTACCAAGTAGACAGAAATTTATGTAACTCTGAGCGAAAACAACGGCGAATTTTCGGCAGAAAAACTCTTAATACAGGGCCATGATAACGAAAAAATGGATAAATCCAGTTGTTAAATTTAGAAAAAATCCTCTAACGTGATGTAGCCGAAATCCATGTTTGTGGGTCCTTGATACTGAAAAATCGAATGACGGCAAAACGTCTGTCTGGTCGTCTGTGAACAGCGCTAGCGGCTAAATCGTTCAGTCAATTTTCTCCAGATTTGAAATTCGCGACTCGATCTGGCTGTTATCGCGACCCCTTTAATTTGAAACCGACATATCAATTTTGGGGGTTCTTTTCATGAAGGCCCTTTGACATTTTCCAAATTTTTTTAAAAAATGGGTCCGTCGTTTTTTATTAAATTTTGTTGTTGAATAGTGTGAAGGACTTTTAAGAGAATGGTGCAGAACCCAGATTCGTTGAAAACTCTAATTTTTCCAATATTGCAAAAGTTCAATTTTTTACAGAATCTTCCTACAACTAAAATAATAGATATTTTTTTCTTGATGTTATCTGTTCCTTGAAGATCGATTTAAAAATAAAGTGAAGTATACATTTTCGAAAATCTGAGTACTTTTCGCGTAATTTTGCGTTAAATTACGAGGGAAAAGTAGATGCTGTTTTAGCGCCACTAGTTTAATTTTGATGTTTAATTGTCGAGAAAAACTCTTTTTTATCGTTTTGTTCCTCATTTCGATTTTTGTCGATTACATCGTCAACTATAACGAAACGAAAAAATGTTAAATACAAAATTTACGTGTTTTTAGGAGAACCCTCGTCTGCAATAAAAAATATAGGGGATCACATTTAATGTTCTTTCTTAAATGTAGTGAAATTAGTCCTGTATATGCATGCCAAATTTCGTTGATCCATTAATCAAATAATTCAAACCTCTCCAACACCGCCTACCGTACGGCCCCTTGACATGATTTGAATGAAATTCGCGCATTTGTGTAATGAGAGGAAGCGAGAGAGACCCGAGAAACCCTGCCGCGAGCCCGCATTGTCTGTCACAAAGTTCATATAGATCAACCGGATTTGTTCCCCTGTACTGCGGCCGCCAGCCTGGGTGGGCTGGTGCGACGCACACCAAAGTTTCAACTGGTGTAAATAATTTAAATTTGAACAAGAACATGAATTTGAGCAATCATTCTTTGGATTGAGGTCGGCTATTAACACCATGTAAGTAAGTACAAATTTTCTTTGCAATTAAATGGAAATTTTGAGTGTAAGATTGAATTTTTGAAAAACGTAGTCTGTGTTCCGATGAAATTTTGTATTACCGGATCATACCTTAAGAACGCCCATGTCAGTGAAAATTTTTTTTAGAAAAATGCCCCTTAGGAACGGGAGTGATATACAAATTTTGGAGAAAGGCCTATGAAATGATTTATCATCATTTAAACGGAGTAAATGTGAATCATTAATAATTATATTGTTTCAATTTGACTTCTAACTAAAATCTAGTATTTCCAGTGTCTCTTTTCCTCTGGCTTATGAAAAGGATAGTTTTTTATGTTCTTGAGTGTAGATCATGGGTCCAAAAATATCAGAATTCTACATTCTTTTTTTGTTGTTTGCCGACGTTTAAATTTTTTAATTAATGTTATGTATCGTGTATTTGAGAAAGCAATAAATCTGTGCAAATTATTTGTAATATAATTACAGCCCTGACGAAGGCCCAATAAGGGCCGAAACGTTGGCAGCAAAACACCAACATAATTTTTTTTCTACCATGACCTAAACTCAAGAACATCAAAATCTATCCTTTTCATAATTTTTAGGTGCATATTAAATTTCGGAATGATGACGAACAATTTGGTGTCCCTCGCGACACTGCCTCTACGAAATGCAATTGTGGTCTGCCTTTTGAATCCTGGAATAGCATCGGTTAGAAAGTGATACTTTTCGTTCTTCGCACTTGTGTAATCGCCAGTATTGAGAACCGCATTGTATATTTTGTAAAGAGAGCTCCGTCATTGAACGGCTTCGGGGGCCATATTCAATGGTAAGATGGGATTTCTCGTGAGCTTGCGATGCCTGGCGACATGAAAGAAAAAAATAAAAAAATCTTTTGAGTGAAATCATCTTTCTTTTTCATTTCGGTATTTAAATTTTCCTGGGCCTGGAGTATTTTACTTGCAGAGAAAAGCAAAACGAAGCAGTGTCTTCGGTTTTTTCCAGGTTTGCAGGTATGTTTCAGTCGTAACCGAGAGCGGTGGCAGTAGAAAAAAAAATGAAGAAAATGGACGAAAATACCGAAATAAGGCAATATAGTAAAAAGAGTTGGAAGCTAAAATAGGCGAAATAAAAATATTTTATGTAACTTCAGAAATAGTCCTAGTGTTAAGTTTTAAAATCGTAACAACAATCAAAAGGCATTTTGCCAAAGTTCCAAGCACTAGTAATCACGAAACGTCCATCCTAACAGATGTGGGTCAGGTTGGCGTGGCGGCGGCAGGAACGGTTGTTCTGGAGGGGGTGATGGCAGTGGTGAAGGTGATGGCGGTGGTGGTAGAGGGGTGGAGGCGGCAGTTCGCACGCGCGGCCAGCGCTGCCCCAATTCGCGAAGGGATCCCTACCCGCCCGCCAACTTCCAGCTCTCCCCGCCACCGCGCTTAGACTTCCCCCGCCCCCTCCATCGTCGACGCACCCGCTGCCGCCCTCCCCGCCCCGCTGGCCGCGGCCAACAGCCTTCGCTTGCGAACTTCAGCGGCGCCCGCTGGCGTTATCTCCCACAGCAGCGCCCCGTTTTCGCTCTCTGGAGATGTCTTCTGCTTCCTCCTCGAACATTTCCTGGAGATCGTTTTCAACACCTCTCGTTGTATTAACGCTTTTCAAGAAGGCTAATATTTCATTCAACTTTATAATAATAACGTTTAATAATAATAATAATAATAATAATAATAATAATAGTAATAATAATACTTTATGGCAGTGTCGTCGTGGATACGTATGATGCAATTTTAGCTCTTTGTATTTCAAGATTGTGGGACTCCATTGTTCAATTTTTAAGGTGGTTTGAGCTTTTAATACAAAATGAAGTGAGTGCTTTTAAATAGATGCAGTTCTAACACTGGCTGGAACCGTACATGGTAGGTTATTTTTCTTCCTTGCTTTTCCTTTGTTTATCCGCCTATCTTTTTTATTTTTTTTACTTCATCCTTTCATTATTCGTTTTCTTTGTATAACTGTTTTCTCATTCTTTCTCAGTTTCATTATTAACTCTTTGCTCAACGAACTCCAATTCCAATTATTCTTTTTTTGTTAATTTGACTTCTGAGCATTCTTAAGATCTGTCTTTCCACTTTTGTTTCTTTAAATACTTTACTCTGGGCTCTTGATAAGATTTCTCATTAATATATTTCTGTTTCACGATTTTTTCTCCTATTCTACAATCCGTACCAGTATTATTAGGGAAGTTCCACTCTTCTAGCTCCTACCCCCTCATACATATTTTTTTATCGCATCCATTACTTGCTTTCATTCTGTTCGCCTTCTCCAGCCAGTCCCGCTCGCACTACTTACCGCTGTCACCGCCCCACCTACCCTTCGCCGCCCGATGCCGTTTTCATATATTGATCGGCGGGTGTTTGGCAGCGGGGCCCGCGGGCCACTTGGCGGCGCAGCGCCCCCTCCCGTCCCCCGCCCCTTCCTCCCATCCCTCCTCCTCCACCCCTCCACCCTCTCCGACCTCTTCTACCCCTCTCCATTCCTCCTCCGCCCCACTCCGCCCCTCTCCGCCCCCACCGCCAGACAGCGCCGGCCAACTCCGCCCCCGCATAGCGTTGCTCGACCCAGCCGCCGCCGCCGCCCGCGTTGACCCTGCGCAGGCCTGGATCGAGCCCCGCGCACACGAGACGGCGGCGCCCCAGTTGTGCGCGCCAGGGCTGTCCAATGAAAAGTTAGGAAGGCTTGAAGTGCGTGTTAAACTGCTGGAAGTGTGCTCATTTCCGACAACTTCGTGTAAATAAAGAACACTTTTGAAAAGTCAAGTTTTATTTCAGGCAGCCTACTTTGTAGGTATGATGAGCAACGACGTAGATCAGCGAGCGTCTATTAACCATAAATCTCGGGTACAGGATCGCCAGCGCGCACGTCTTATAAATCCGTATATTGCCGCTCGTTTTCGTTCGCAAAGCCCATTTAGTAAGTTATAATTCGTTCACGGTACACTTTACACAGCTTACTATTCCAAATATTGTTTCTATGGATAATTTCTGTTTCAAAACATAATATTTACTTAGATCGTTCTTTTGATTTTTTCAAAGCTATTCACTTCCAAAACCCATAAAAAACCATTTAATATTTTACAATAGGAATAAAAAATTTAATACTAAAATTATACGCTGACAAGTTTAATGCATTCATGATGATGTTGTTGATGACGATGATAATAACAAATAAAATTATTGTTTTACGTGCATAATTCACGTATATTTTATTTTAAAATTATGCTTTTTACTGCATAATTCACGTATATTTTATTTGCCTGTATATGCACATAATTGTACTTTTTGTTATTATTGTTTTATTATTTCAGACACCTGTTTTTAACAGTTGTATGTGAATTTAAACGTAATAGTAGTTTTAGTTCAGCAAAGCTTTAGCTTTATTTGTAATGTAAAAAAATATTTAATGTAAAGAGGTATTTAATGTAAAAAATATGTATGCAATAGGGACATGTTTATTTTCTAAAACTTCCCGCTCTTATTACAGGAAGAATTATAACTCATTTTAAAAAATATTTCTTATAATGCGTCGGTAGTTCATTTCTACAAACAAATGCGATGGCTGGCCAGGAAGGCGGTACAAAAATATAAAGGAGCAAATTAAGTTCCGAAGTTTATTAATTTCAGAGTTTTATCCAGTACTCTCAGAAGAAATGCATCCTACAAAACTCAGCCCTCCGCTGTTTCTTAACCAACTAAATGTGTCAGCCAATCGCGCAACGAGAGGTTGACTTGCCTTCGGGTAGCGCTGAAGATGTCACCACATCACTATCTCACATCTTGATAAGACTTTTAGTTCAGTTTCCTTTATCCTTTGAATAAATATTTATATGTCCCCCTATTGTTTCTGTACATAAATGTAACTTCACCATTTGTGCACGTTTTCTTGAGCTATAAAAGGAATGTAGATTATGAAAATACTCGTTCTGCATATTTTCTCGCTTCAGTAAGTCTAATCATTTACGTAGAACACTAGGTATAGTGGCCAAAATATGTGGCTGATTTGTCTTCGCAAATAGTTATTACATGGGAGCGAATATTTTCTTTCCAATTTTTGCCAAAAACACTCGTTGCTACCGGTATTCATAATCGCAACTTAATACTATAAGAATTAGAACGGATGTAACAGAGATAAAAAAATTGTGCACAGATTGCACTTCTCCTCGCACTACGTCACATACTTTTAACTGTTTTCGATGACAAATATATCAATTTTAAACTATAAATTAAGTAGCCTCATACGGACCGGTCGTGCAGCCCCTCGAGATACGATTGCGCGTCGCACAGAAGATGACGATTTATCGTATCCACTCATCACGCTGTGGCATCAAAGGAACTGAAAATTATAGCCCGACTGGCCAAGATTGGAACAATCAGTGAGTGGGTTTGTGAGATGTTCCTCAAATCAACTTATTGATCGTTTGCTGAAGACCTGTACTCTAGAAACCTAGCACATCTCATTTCATAGAGTGTGAATTGCGGTAAACAGATTATTTAAAACTCAACTTAGACCAACAAAACTCTCGGAAAGGAACTCACTCTGCCTACACCCTCGGGAAGAGAATTATGCCGAAATTTTGTAACATGTTGGTAACTTTGGCCCTGAGCTCTCCTTCAACTTTAAAAAAGTGTTCTTTAAAAAACTCTTCTTGTAAGGTGTAATATATTGGTTCTAAACAAGTTCCAAAGAGCCATGCTCACCGTCAACGTCACCGTCACCATCAGTATCGTAATCACCCCTCCACCGTATTGATTTCTTGCAATGATCAGATTTCCGCTTGATCTACCTCCATATTAAGTCTTCCTTTTCATTCTGCCAGGGGTTCCATGGAATATAATCTCGTAAAATTCATTGAAAATCATCGCGCACTCAGCGCTCAGCTTTCATCGCCTGTAATTACGAGCTCCCTGACTGCAAATCCTCGTTTTTTTAATCCATTGTTTCAAGGCTTACCTGGCAATTCCGATTTTACAAATACCACTAGTGAATGATCATTTTTTACAATAATTTAAATTAATAAAATTATTAATTACATTATATTACACACACAGTGCTTATTATATTTGCAAATATAGTTGAGTATGTCATATATTATATGAATCACTAGCGTTATTAAATTATAATTTAATAAACAAATTGAGTAGCTTTAAATTTCATTGTCATGTTCATTTTTTGTAAATTAAAATCCCAACTTAATAATATTTAATACATTGTGTGAACAGAACGTGTGAAACAAACTAAATTTTAAAAATACTTTTCTTCTTGTGTCGGAAAAATAGAGTTCGATATATACTAAAGAGTCGTTATCGAAAGAACGCGAGCTTTTACATTCATTTTAGAACTTTATGAATTATGTGTGAATGCATGTAGAAAACATTCCAAACAAAACTGCAAATGTTATATGAAATGAACGTTGAATAAGCTATTTAATTTATTTTTATATATATATTAAAATTAAATGTAATATCAATAATTTTGGGTGTTGGTTTATTTCAAAGCAAATAAACACACAGCTCAGAATCATTCAGTATGTTTTCCTTAGGATGTCATTCAATTGGAGATTGCCAATGAGCGATGCAAGCAAGCATATGACAAACTGCACCTTTATATGAACATGATAGAGACCAGAAACTCTAATCGATCATTTCCATTGGTTTAATAGAATTATTCTAAATACCAGAACAAAACTTCAGACACATGCCACGGACCCGGGCCCTTCTTTCTCTTCTATTCCTGTGGATTAATTTCACCATCCACAAGTATTATACTTTTACTATAATTTTCCACATGTTTCATTATACCTGTGATAATGGAAGATTCCAAAAATTAATGATTGGCAATACTGTCACTACTCAAACAATAAAATTATTGTCAGTTATGATTGTTATTTTATAGCAGTTTGTTTTATTATTATTATTATTATTATTATTATTATTAGTAGTAGTAGTAGTAGTAGTAGTAGTAGTATTAGTATTATTATTATTAATAGAGCTATTATGAGTTGTTTTAGTGATTCTTGCTCCTTAATCCTTCAGTTATTAAGCGTCTGATGTCTGTATTGTAACACCCCCTTATTTTATATTTCTTTTTAACGAAGTTACTTTCAACTGGGTTGATATGACCTCAACTGCGCCAATTCTCCAAGAAGAGTGGGGGTGGTACCCAGGGTGACCCGACTTACCTTTTCCTCTCATTTCTCGTTAGCAGCGTTGCCCCGGCTGCTCAGTCTGAAATTTTGGTGAGACACATGCATGACCGGCTTCTCCATGCGCTAATGTATTGAAACTCATGGTAAGTTTAACGAATGGATTTTAATTCCCATTTCGTAGTTGAGGTGAGACCTCCAATTACAATATTTATTTTCTTAATCTAACTTAACCTACCATAGCTTGTGGTTCATGCCCTTTCGGAGCAGTGTATGGGCTGTGACCCTCGGGCGGGTGAGGCGTCGGCCCTGGCGTCCGTAATCTGCGGTGGCGCAAGCGGCGGCCCTCTGTGGCGGCCGGCGCGGCACAGTCCCCTGGCGGCCGCAGTGAAGCCTCCCTCGCCCTTCGAAGGGCGGGCGGAGCAGCGGGCGGCGTCCCGGTGCCTCGGACGCTAGCGGCGACTCCCTCGGGCGTCAGCGACGTGGCCCAAGACGGCGGTGGTATCTGCCCGTCGTAGGTCCTGGCCCTAGTTCGCGCGCTCTGGCAGTCATTGGCCGCCAAGTTCACATCTCACTGTGGTTGTCCAGCGTGTGGCCTAGCCCAGGCGACACATGAACGATCCGCGGTGGCAGTGGGGCAGCGGCAGCGGCGCGGCGTTCCGGTTGAGAGGGGTGCGGCAATGCGCGAGCCCGTGTTTATGAGACCCTTTACTCGGCCATCTCCATCCGAATGAATCATCCGTCCGCCGCGTCTATCTGAATGAATTCATCCGTCCGCCGCGTCTATCTGAATGAATCAATCTTACTCGACCACCGCGTCTCACAGAATGGAAGTCAACCTGACGCGTTCGTTTCCTCCATCGGAATGAACGAGCATGTGATGCGCAGTGGCTCCCCTTGGTTTGCAAGGTCACGTGGCCCTCCCTCGCTCGGTTTTCGGCGATTGGAGTCTCGAATCACGCGGTGTGCGCTGTCCAATCGCGGTGTCATTGGAAACGGTTGGCGTCGCGGATTTGGGATGTAATTTTGGCGTCACGGAAATTCTCCGAAACGTTGGTGGGTGAGTTGCGACTCTTGCTGGCGCGGCGTCCGAAGTTTCATAGCGTGTCGGGCCGCGGGCGCCCCGGCGTCGTGCGAACGCGCGCAGGTAGCGAAAAATTGCCACTTTCCTGGCTCTCCACTTTCGAGCGCTCCAACGTTTTTCGAAATAAAATTTAAAACAGGCATCTAAAACTGACGCGCGCGACCGTTCCAATACAGTATTAAAGAATAAACTTCAATAATAAACTGTATTAAAAATCTTCCAGTATTCAGAAATATTAGTCGATGTCGCTTTGAGTGATTTTTTTATCCAATTGCAGTACCTCGACTGTGACCAGTGATAAGAAGTGCCCCAGCGGGGCCGTGAATACGGTCGTTCAGAAAGCGAGTCGTCTTTCGTGTGAACGGTGTGAACAGTGCCTCGCTTAGAAAAGTGTGATTTTAGTTTTAGTTAAAGCCAACAAATCTTTAAAACCAGTGAATGGCCACAAATAGTTGCTCCGTTACGGGGCAACTAATTCGACGCGCAATGGACGCCACATTTAGTGAAAGTGATGGTGAAAACCTGCATACCAGTGAACCTGTTCAGCCCCCCCCCCCCCCCCGACCAAACAATACTACAACACCAAGAAATTCTTCAACAACAACTGCAACATCTCCAACATCAGCAACAAATGATAGAACTGCAACTTTCCCAGCTTCAAAATCATTATCACGTGCCGACACAACCGCCTCTGCCACAGCAATCATATTCACAGCAACCGCAGCTGCAAGGCACGCAGGAACATGGTAATGAACTTAAACGTAAGAGGTCCCGCTCGCCAGAAGAGGATATATCCAGGTACAATATTCCTGTTTCTAATAGGTATAAGCTTCTTGGAACATTAGAAACTAATGAAGAACCCGAAATCGATCCAATTATTAAAATCCCCCCAATCATAGTGCACAATGCAAGCAATTTTCAACTTTTGTTAGATGATATTAAAAAGAACGTTAAGGACGACTTCACAACTAAACAAGAAAAAGACGCTATTAAAATTTCATTCACTTCAATAAGTGATTATAGAAGCTTTAGGAAATTCTGTGAATCTGAAAAAATTGAGTTCCATTCTTTCAAAGACCCAACTGTAAAAACTTTAGCTATAGTTATGAAGGACATTCCTACTACCTACACGGAAAGTGAAATACTGCAGGTACTGATAAGGCTAAAATTCCCAGCAATTAAAGTCGCAAGACTATATAATAAAGACAAATGCCCCATACCTTTTTGTGCAATAGATCTAGAAAACACATATCAAAGTAAAGAAATATTTAAACTAAACCGATTTTTGTACAGTGTAATTAGAATTCAAAAAAGATTCAAGTCTCATGTAATCCAATGCAAACGTTGTCAGAGATTTGGGCATTCCCAGGCAAATTGTGGCCTGCAGCCTCGCTGCGTCAAATGTACTGGCCAACATCACTACTCTGAGTGTACCAAAATTAAATCTACCCCCCTAAGTGCATTAACTGTGGTCTCGACCACACAGCTAATTATAAAGGCTGCAGCATATACAAAAAGGCAGCAGAGTCAATGAAAAACTCGAAAAACATGCACCCACCTTCTAACCTGCCCCACCTAACCACTAGTCACCCTAACCTTGTTACCACTAGACAGGCACCACCACATCCTACCCACCATCCTAATCCATACCTTAGTAACCAATCGAGGTCATATTCTTCATTATTTAAACAGGAGCAATCAAATTTAATCTCAAACATCGTACAACAAGTCATGATAGCGCTTACTCCTTTAATTGAAAACACAGTTAAATCTGTTCTGACAAATTTAAATTATGACAAATAAAATAACCAATATTAAACTTTTAAACTGGAACGCCAACGGATTAAAACGCCAGGAAAATGAATTGAGATATTTTCTAAAGAAAAATGAAATTGAAATAGCTTGCGTAACCGAAACCCATTTAATTCCGGGTGAAAAATTCCACATTCCAGGGTTTAAAATTTTTAGAGAGGACAGAATCGCCCACAAAGCGTCAGGTGGTGTAGCAATAATAGTAACTAAAAACGTCGAGTGCAGCCAAGTAACTACGCCCTCTTCCCCAAACCTCGAGTCAATAGGAATAGCAGTGAAGAGTAGTATTATCAGTAATAATATCACTAACACTATTGGTACCTCAGCAGCAGCTATTGCTACTACAGCTGATGATAACGCTGGTATTGTTGCTAATGCTAGAACGGACATTGGTAGTGGTGGAAATAGTGACGGTAATACTAATAGTAATAATATTAATAATAACCCTAACAATGACAAACAAGTAATAATTATTGCAGCCTATAAACCTCCCAATAAAAGCTTCCCTGAAAAGGCTTATAGAAAAATATTTAACACATATAATCGTATAATTCTCCTAGGAGATTTAAACAGTAAACACAGAGCTTGGGGCTGCAACTCAATAACTTTACAAGGCAAAAAATTACTGGAATTTGCAAATAATAATAACCTTAATATTCATGCACCAACTGAACCTACACATGTTCCCTATAATTGTAATATAATCCCAGACATTCTCGACATAGTCATAACCAAAAATATTAACTTCCCTCTGCTTAAAAAGTTGTAGCTGAAGTAGATTCCGATCATAATCCGATCCTAATATCACACAAAGGGAATTTTAAAGAAATTACATCAGGAAATAACCCATTAGGAAAACATATTAATTGGACTAAATTCGCTTACCTAATGAAAAATAACTATAAATATCCACTCCCTATTAGGTCGATTGCAAATATCGACTCCGAACTAGAAAAGTTTAATGCAGCTATTCTTAATTCTCTAGATCATTCAACAACAACAAAGATATCCCCCCATATGTATAATACAAAAAATAAACTATTTTCCTCCCAAATTCCATGGAAAATTATTAATTTAATTAAATCAAAACATAACTTAAGAAGACTCTGGCAAATAACTCGAAGGCCAGATATTAAAGCAAAACTAAATAAACTATCTAGAGTAGTCAAAAATAGATTAGATAATCACCGCTACACTTCATTCCGTCAGTTTATAAACCATATTGATCCAAATTCAGCTCATCTTTGGACAACAACAAAAAGAATCACCAGAGATAAAAACGAAATATCCGAATTAAAAGTAAACAATAAGCTACTGCTTTCAGATGACGAAAAGGTCAAAGCGATTGCAGATCATTTACAAAATGTATTTAGACCACACCCGCCAACAATGATACAACACAACAATGAAATTGAAAATTTTATGAAACAACCACTAACTACAGCTGAAACCAAAATAAAGTTTATTTCACCGTCTGAAACAGCTAACATCATTAAACATCTAAAACAACGAAAAACACCCGGTATAGATGGAATCAGTAATAAGATGCTCAAAAATCTTAATAAAAACTCTGTAGCAGGACTAACTGCAATATTTAATGCTATCTTACGCTTTAATTATTTCCCAACTGCCTGGAAGACTGCAATTGTTCTACCTTTTCGCAAGCCAGGAAAAGACCCTCGACGCCCTGAACACTACAGACCAATAAACCTCCTTCCCTCAATTTCCAAGATGTTTGAAAGACTTCTACTAAAGAGACTTAACAAGTACCTGAAAGACACGGATGCAATACCAGATATTCAATTTGGTTTCAGAGCAAACCACTCCTGCACTCACCAGCTACTAAGGCTTACTGAGTACATTGCACAGAGCTTCCAAGAAAAAAAGATATTTACCCTTAGGAGACCTCAAATCCCTCCCAATCTGAAAATAGATGACAACGAAATACCTTGGAAAAGCGAACCAATAAAATACCTAGGAGTATTGTTAGACAAAAAACTCACATGGAAACCTCATATTCACGCAGCTATCAATAAATCCAATGCCAAAATTTTAAAACTATACCCTCTCTTAAATCAACATTCAACACTCAATACCAAATGCCAGATTCTATTATATAAATCTATTATCCTACCCACGCTAACTTACGCATGCCCGGTTTGGGGAAACGCTGCTTCCACCACCATACAAAAAATGCAAATTGTCCAAAATAAAGTCCTCAGAAAGTCAATTAAAGCTCCATGGTTAAACCTAACCACCAAATTCATAGAGAACTCCAAATGGAAACTGTGCTCGAACACATTAAAAAATTAGCAAATAACTTCTATTCTTCCCTTCCCTCATCTCATGCCACTCTGATATTCCAATTAGGTCGAACAGCAAATATCCCAAGCCGAATCAAATCCAAATTTCCCACAGACATGCTTAAACCCCCCTAAACAAATAATATCATCCCGCATCTAAATATAACCTAGCACGTTCCCTTCCTATTGCCCGCTAGGGCTATCCATAACAGCTTCCCCCTCCCCCTCCCCCCCCAAAAAAATAAATCCCAGCAGCTCCTAGAAGCAAACAAGGAATTAAACGAGCCAGAGAAATCTAATCTCAATTTGTCAGGAATGCCCAAATCCCAAAATGTCAGTATGTAAAACCGAAAACCCTCGAAAGACCTTCAGGTCGAACGAGAAGAAATAAATTTAAAAAAAAATTATCCAATTAGAAATAAAAATATCATGTCTGTATAATCTTTGTGAATGTGTAGTATTAACGGCACCGTTCAAGTAAATGTAGGCGTTGAACACGAGATCTGTACAATAATGAAAATATCTATTTCGTTTTCACCGCATAACTTATTTCCTCTCACACGGGGTCCAACATCGTCAAATTCAAAATCTTCAGAAAGCAGTACTGCTCAGAAAGAGGACCAATATATTAGGAAAATTTATATAGCAATTTTCCTACAATTGTACATAAAGGAGTAAATTAACGTGCTGCTACGAGTGTGATAAGTTAGTCTTTTCTAAAGTCGTCGAAAATTGTGTTATCACCGTAATACTTGAAAATTGTGACGTCACGACAGCATTTAGAAAAAATCACACTAAGATACGAACCGAGGTGGTGCTATGTTGTAATCACCATAAAAGATAGGGATGAATGAAATAATGATTCGTGATAGAAACATTTGATATTTGCTACTACTATTGCATTTAACATTATGGTAACTGTAAAAAAGACATGATATGGTGATGATATTAGGTAAAAAGACGAACACAAATACAACCACGCCTGAGGCGGGACTTGAACCTGCGATCCTTCGGTCCGAGGTCGCTACAGCACTACTGCCTTACCGATCTCGGCTATCCGGACCGGCAGAAAAACATTGTTTACATTTCGCGATGGAATTTTTTTATTGTAATTAAGGTCTGAATTGTTTGTTTTTTCCCTGGACTTTTGGTCTCAACAAAAACTCTAAATCATGATTGAGGCACACATAATTTTTAGCATCAAATATAAAAATATTAGTAAATAATATGAAACATTTTGTGGACAGTGATTTAAATATATTGTCGTTCCCGGGCGTTCGGTTGTAGACCACTCTGGATATTTCATCTGGAATACGCTTGAAGTTTCCCCGTACTCATTTGCAGTGTCGCAGAGAGCGAACTCCGCACGCAGCGTTGGCAGGGCCCGCTTCCCCACCCGCAAGACCTCTCCTTCCACCAGCAACGGCGATGGCGATGGCGACGGCGACGACGGCGGCGTCGGCGTCGACGACGCGCGGGGAGTTGAAGCTTCGTTCGTGTAAATACTGACTAAGACCCGCTCGGGTAAGATTGCCGTCGCTTGGCAACCTGGAGAATCTGGCTGATAAATGGGAGCGCTGATGGCGCCTGACGGGAGGAGGCTCAGGACTTAGCGGCCCTGCTCTCTCTTCTGCCCCCCTCCTCGCGTTCCAGGCCCCACCCGTCTTTATCCTTCGCCTCAGCTACCGCTGTCTCTGCTGCCCGCCGCCACCCGTCGCCATTGTCCGACGCCACTGTCCGGCGCCAATGTCCGCCGTCACCGACCACAGCCAGCGCCCGCCGCCACCGTCCACCGCCACCGCCCGCCACTGCCCGCCGCCGCCCGCCGCCGCCCGCCGCCGCCCGCCGCCGCCCGCCACTGCCCGCCGCCACACCGCCGACGCCTGGCCACCGCCACACCGCCGACGACGGTGCGGGCACCGCAACTTCCCGAAAAGGCGATTACCGTTGTCCCCCAACCTAGCCGTCACGCGAATATACGAGAAAATCATTACGGTTCTAGAAATTGTAAAACGAAGTATAGCTTTAAGGCTGAAGATGCCGTTGTGCGAATTTCGGTCTCTTCTCTCCGATATTTTAAAATATATTTCCGATTCGATTTTGAAAAACACATGAATATTCGTTTGTTCTCAGACTCATACATACAAAAGTTGCAATGCTTATATGATTGTTGAAACATGCGAATTTCTACGAACTTTCACACCACTATTTCATAACACATCGGATATTTTCTTGCCGATACAATTTTGTTGAACATCCATTTATTATTGCTTTTTTTTCGCTGATTGATACCATAAAATAGTCACTCTATTCATATGATAGTTGAAACATTTGAACTTCCTCGCACTTACACAGCACTATTTCAATTAGATCGTTGAGTTTTTTCCTCTGATTTATGTGTGCACATGGTATTGTCACGAATCAACAATATTTCAATGTTTGCGTGGCGCAGAACGCGTTCTTCGTGATTGTGGGCCCGTCTCTTATTTTTAATGCATTGTTTATAATGCCAAATCTCAATGGATATCCGCATTTCTAACATATCAAAGGGCATAAAAACACATAGAAAATCTTTATTTTGGATATTTGCTAAGGATTTATCATTAGATTCTATAGTTGCAAGCCGTGCGTATCACACTGATTTTAGAACTTGCTTCTACACTAACAAGTTATTGTTTATACATAATTTAGAATGTCATTCCAAGAGCTAGTATACATTTCTATTTTTATCAGCAAGTTCTCACTTTCTCGCATTTACTTCGTAGAATGAGAAAGTCATAAAATGCTTCAGGAAAAAGTGCCGGATTTTCGCCAGAGATAAATGTGTGCCCCTTATTCCGCCGATTTTCTTCCTGCTGTATGTAGCAAATTACTCTTTGGGGTACATTTTGACGATAGAACTCACGGCTTTTGTTTTTTTTTGAGACCGAATCGTTTTTTTTCCTGGCATCTGTCCGTCTATCTTTGGCCAACACTAATCACTAGTACCTGAATTGTACGCAGGATTTTCACTAAAAATAATATTCTCTGGACGATCAGGCTGATAACATTATTATTATTATTATTATTATTATTATTATTATTATTATTATTATTATTATTATTATTCCCTTACTTGCTGCCTTCAGCTCACTATTACGTTCAATCAGCACACTTTTTCTCTAAAAAAACGCAATTTAATATTTTTTAAATATTTCTACGTATGTTAAAATATGGACATCATTTATATAATACAGGTTTAATTCTAATTTCACTGCATTGAATATAAATTTTGTCTCTCTTCAAGTACTATTATGTACTGCGTCAACGCTATCAATTAGGACAGTAACATTGTTTTTCATTTTAAGAAAATTGTATATGAACTATAGACTGACATTTTAAATAGTAGATATCGTACATTTAATGTCCGCAATTATTATCAATTCCTGTAATGATTAGACCATCCCTGTTGTTTCCAATACAAGGAATTTTGTATTTTAGAGTAAAAAAGTGCACCAATCGAGGCATACATCACACGGAGAATGCGTTCTGTATGAGGAACTAATTTCAAGTATTACATGACACACGGTGACACACGGTGACACACTTTTAGGGGTGCATTGTTTCACAGTGACAGACGTATAGCAGCAAATTAAAGTATCATTAATTTTCCCATGAAATTAAAACGAATTAAAATATCAGTTCACACGCTCCAGTTTCAACATTGTGTTCCGAGACGCATTTCTGAAAAAAATTCGCTGAATTGTAATTTGAGCACACCATAATCGTGAAATATAATTATATTAAAAAGTATTGTTCCTGGAAGTAGCCTTTAGAGAAACAAATTTTCACAATACAATGGAGGAGAAGCATGTTTTCCCTAATTTGTTTTAACCCACTATTTATATTTCAATTTTTTCACGAGCTCATTAACTGAAGCTACGTACATGTGTAATTAAAAATAGAAAATAGTATTGTCAACTGCTTTATTTGATACAATGTTCGTTACATTTGCTGATTTCAGTATTAATTTGTTTCTGAGTTCATGTTCGTTTCCAAAAATAAACATTTTTAATCAGAAAAAATATTTTGAGGGAGAAAACAAGCAAAAACTTTAAAAATTACTATTATATTTATTACGTAATGTTACCTATAATAACATGAAATAACGGGAATAAAATATTTAGAGCACAGGATAAATGCATCTATATTGTAAAAATAATCCAGTAAAATTAGTCAAGAAGTTACCTCAGAGAAACTAAAAAATTGCAAAAGAGGTTTTAGAGCACTAAAGCCTTTCGCTTATAAGGAATACTTACAGAGCTTACTAGTTCGTTAATTGCAATCTCTTTGAGGGGTCGAAATCACACGATTCTTTACATGAAGTTTACAGATTACACTGTCAGTAATCTTCATTGCAAAAATGTGAACTGTTGTGTGTATTTTTTAAATCAATAAATAGACAACATGTTTTTTTACTAGTCGTAATCATGAACGATTCCCGATATTAAAAAAATATATGTCTTTTACTTCTAGACTTTTCTGAAATGTGAAACATCTTCTCTTTAATGACTGTCAATTGTCTTATTGACCAGATCACTCAAATCATGAATCGAAGGAAGTATTGCTGCTGACATACGGACACTGTACAGTTTTTTCGTTTTGTTTCTTTCCAATCAAATTACCTGTGGGGATAATATATGTACACATCTCTTCAAATATGGGTTCAAGGCTCGAATCATGAAATACCTTTCTAAAATTTCTTTGTTAAATAAGGAGCATGTATATTAAATATTTTTTGTTGTAATCAATATCATTTATTTTCTCTTTTTTCAAAATAGCTTGTAAGTCCCAGAATTTACTGTACAGTACATTTGAATATTCACGAACTTTTGTGCTCAAGTATTGAGCCTCTCATTGAGAGTATAATTAAATGACGCAAAAATTATTGAAGGGTTGTTGAGAATCGTTGCCTCCCCAATCAGAGATTCAGAACCCCCAGCGGCGCTGCAAACAGCAGCGTCAAGCCTTTTGTCCGGGCGACGGCCTGCGCAGCACGGGCGGGCACCCCGCTGCGGCCTAATGGGTATGTTAATGAGAGCGCCCTCGCCGACTAATCGACAGCGGCGGCAGCAGGCACGACCTCTCTCGCCCGGGCGCCGCGCACCCCTGCTCTGCACCCTTGCTCCTCCCCCACACCCGCCCCCGCTCTGCACCGCACCCCCTGCCGCACACGCAGCAGCCACTGCGGCACGGTCAGCCCCGCGCCATGGTCCTATACTGGGCTCTCCGCACGCGTCTCCGCCACCTTATCGGAGCCGCTGCGGCCTTCGCCGTCGCCGCCGCCACCGCCGCCTCCACCGTCGCCTCTGCCTCCACCGTTGCCGCCACTTCAACCTCAACAACCACCGCCGTCGCCGCTCCTCCTCTGCTGCCGCCACTTCCATCGCCTCCCCCGGCGCTGCCGCCTCCACCGCCACCGCTGCCGCCGCCTCCGCCGCCACTTCCATCATCGCCGGCGCCTCCACCGTTGCCATCGCTTCCGCTGCCACCCCTGCCGCCTCTGCCACCTCCACTGCCGCTTAAGTTGCTCCTGCTGCAGCCGCTTCCACCTTCACCGCCACCGCGGCCTTCATTGCTTCCACAGCCCGTCTATGCGTGGCGCCGTGCCGGGCTCCATTTCATGGGCTACCCCCGGCTGATAGGGTTTTGCCGCTCGGCTGCCTCGTGCCCCGAGGGGCCGCCCCGTTGCCAGCACTGCAGCCGCAGGTCGCGGCCGCCGCGTTCCCCGCAAGCCTCGCCGCACATGCAGCCTTCACAGATCCCGCCACACACGTAATCCCTTCTGCTCCCTTTTGAATTGATTTGTTTTTGCTGAACTTACGTACTTTAGTAAATAGTACTATTCGTATGTATGTACAAACTAATCTTAAATATAAAACTCACATGCTTTTACAAGGGGGGAAATCCAATTTCGGGGCCCCAGTTCGGATCTTGTTTTCAGGAATATGTGATATGGATATTTATTTGTAATTCGTGTTTGGTAGTAGGAGGTTCTGGCATGTTTAAAAGGTGATGGGGCCGGGATTTGGTAATAAAAGTTGCTGGCCAGATATGTGATGTATAGATAAGTTGGTTACAAGTTAAATTCGTTGTGGAGTTGATTGTTGGTTAAGTACCAAGGTGCATTAGCAACTAATCTGAGGAATTGAAGATTGTAGAGGTTTGTTTTAACAGAATTGATCCAAATTGGATCGGCGTACAACATTGTGCGTCTTCGAATCGTCTTGTAAATTGCTATGGCAGATTTATAATAAATTGGAATGTTTTGTAAATTAATGGCCGTGACAGTAGTGACAGTTTAGTTTAGTTTTATTTTAGTTTGGGTCAGTTTAGCATTAATTATCTAAATTTTATTTGCTATCTAGTAATTGTGAGACTAATTATTTTTCGGGTTTGTTAGGGGTACTATTCTATTGTATTGTTATTTAAAGGGAGAGAAGTTGAGGGATGAATGTATTTGGAAAGTTGGGGATGAATACTGAAAATATTTTAGTAAATCACTATTTTAGTGAATCATTATTTAGTGTCTTTCGTTGCAGTATATCCACTCCACTGTCCATTCAGGGTCTCTTTTCATCTCCTCGTTCATTACATCTCCCATCATCACCAAAATCTGTCTTCCTCTTCACTTCCTTCGTTCATTATTATCTCTATTTTTTTACTCTACGTCGCTTTTGCAGCCCATTCAACACCACAATAACCTTCTTTCCTGATTCTGTCGTCTCTCTCTGTCCTCATTGCTACCTTCAGACAATAACTCATCGCCGTCACATTCGCCTCCACTTCCGCCACTACCCGCGCCACTTCCCACACCACAGCTTACGTCAGTGCCCAGACGTCTGCGCTGTTCCCACCGCCGCCCCCGCCTCCACCAGCGTTCTCGACTCCGCTCCATCCCCCTCCGCCCAGTTACCTCCTTCCCCACCGCCTTCTCAGCCGCCGCACCCGCCGCTGCCTACACCGCCGCCTTCGCCAGGGCTCCCGCCTCCACCCACGACCCCCAACCCCCTCCACGCGTCCGCCGCCTCTTCCGCCCCCGCACCCGCCGTGTCCGCCGGCGTCCGCGCATCCGCTGCGACAACTGGCCCCGACCCCGCCCTGGCCGCGCCACAGCGACCTGGCAAACCGCAGAGAAGTCGGCGTCCGACCACGCAGGGGTGGGCGGAACGCGGGGCGCGCATTTCCACGCGTGCAGAGCGCGGCGCGGTGACGCGAGCGGCGCGGAGACCGCGCAATTGCTTTCGTCACGGGCCGTGGTTGCGCTCCCTCCCCGCCCCTCCCTCGCCCCACCCCCCTCGGCGCGGGCCCTCGTTCGATCTCCCCTCCGCCGCGCAACTCGCTCATCTCGGACCGCGCCATCAATCCCGAAGCCCATGTGGCTCGACGGCGGGGGCGAGCGCCCGCGAGGGAGGCCGGCTTCTGGGGCGGATGGGTAGAGGAGGAGGGGGGTCACCTTTGACGATGATGTTCAGGATAGTACGGCGGTGACGTAAAAAACGAGGTAATAATATTCATGGTTGCTAATATTTTGTCGTTATTGTAAATATATTCATGCTTTTTTTCAGTGTATTAAAAGAAAGCATTTGAATGGTTTGGAGACAGACCTAGGAAGACTATTCGCATTCATTCTTCGAGTTTGGTCGAAGTGTGGCCTAACTCGTTTCTTTCAATGTCATATACGAAGGGTTTCGGCATGTATAGAAAGAATATGGTATAAAATTCCGATAGTGAGATAAAATTGTGATATAACCATAGCACCAACAAGGCTGCGGAATATTTCATTCAATTCGTTTAATTATTTATTTTATTTATTTACTTGCGTCAAAAACGGTTAAAAACTGTGTGTGACGTGCGATGGGGAGAACTTAATTTGAAGTTACATTTATGTCCAGAAGCAAAACAAGGGGCCATCTCAGCATTTGCTCAAGGATCCGGGAAACTGGCCGAAAACCTAATCGAGATGGGGGTCATTGACCCAGAAGCTGAAGTACAATGCTTGTTACAGGTTCATTAGAATTATACTATCCAAATGGTAAATAATATGTCGTTGTTAAAATTAATATTAATTTCCCTTTGGATGCTCGTTATAGTATCTAATTATATAGAAACAGTTGTCCAGCAGAAAATATTTTACTTGGGACTTAAACTTTGGTATCGAATTTAATCATTTAATGTCATTTGACAAGATGTTGTATAAAGTGTTGTACTTGTATTGTGTATGAATTTTTTTGTCGTTGTAAATGTGTTGATACTGTCACCTGATGAATATGATTACTTGGTTGTGGTTATAGACTGCGTTTTCTGAAAATATATTCTCACCCTTAAGAAAGTCATTTTATACAAAAATCCGTAATATCCCCTTATTTCTTCCAAATTCTGGCCAATGGGGAGATGG
Organism: Gryllus longicercus; assembly: GCA_038098605.1. NCBI lineage: Eukaryota > Metazoa > Arthropoda > Insecta > Orthoptera > Gryllidae > Gryllus > Gryllus longicercus. The sequence continues at coordinate 480,331 of JAZDUA010000258.1, read as the reverse complement.
AGGCTCGTGTGAGACGTCAGCGCGAAGACGCTACCTATCGCCGATTCCCTGACTTGACTGCGACTGACGTGACTTGACTACCCAGCGACCCCTAGAGGGTGTTGGGTGCATAATAAAGGATAATTACTCTACGGTGCGCTCAACGCTCCTTTAGGAGTTGGAAGACACGTTGCGTCTATAAATAGAAGCAACAAATAAAAAAAATCTTTAAAATTGAGGGTACATTACGCGTAATTTTGAGTTACCATTACAAATAATACAAGAATGTATTACTTTCTCTTTCGAAGAAAAAAAAATCACGGTGCCTATCACATGCGAAACACGCGGAAATTAGATTTCGATTTATGTAGTCAAAAAACAGTAAAAACTGTATGTGACGTATGGGGAGAAGATAATCTCCGTACGTTTTCTCGATTTTTTAACCCACAGATAAGAGACACTTCGAACAGATTGCCTCCACAGCCACAGAGACACCATTTCTCTACGCTGACTACTGATACTGCCAACACTGCCGAGAATAGCGATAATGAACGGTACCGAGACTTGACAGACAGCGCGATGCACGGATTTCACGAGTAGATAAAGAGCGCGTGCGATCTCTGCGGCCGCGAAAGCAAGCCAGCGAGAACGATCTATAATAGAATGCGGTTTTTCCCGCTCTAGTTCTAATATTATCGCGCGACAGAAAGCCCTCGAGCTTCTTGACGCCCGAGATCTTACAACACTTCGGTGCTTAAATAACTATTTTGTGGAAGATACTTTACACGATGTTCGTGAATTGAATTGGCCATCAAATATCGACCTCACCTCCCCAATCCCAAATGCGTGCAATCCAGCTTGGCGACTCCGCGTAAGAGCGTCCCTCGCAAGCGCAGAAGCGGGGTGTGCGCGGCGGGAGAGCGCAAAGCGAATAGCGCTCCTCTCCGGGCGAGCAGCGTGGGCGGACGGTCACAGTGGCTCTCGATGGCAGCGAGCGCGCAGCCGCGGTGGCAGCGGAGGCGCCGAGGCGAGGTGCGATTTACGTGTGTGGCGAGTGAACGCGATTGTTTGACCTGACGCCACGTGCGCAGAGTTAGAATCCGATAGATTGACGATCGAAAGGGCTTTGTTACTGTTTTGTTTGAGACCGGGACGGAATAAAAAAAATTGTCGTTTTGATGTTAAAATTGTACATCCAATCGTTCATCAAACGCGTATGATTCTTACAATTTATTATTATATTGTTGAATTATATCGAACACTAGCGAATTATAATATGCTTAGTCCTTCCGTTTGGTTTGTTCCTTCAGCTATTATAACTTTTGTACACAGTTTACTGAAGACTATATCCTGTATAAAGATATTTTCATTGTGCCCCAATTCATTAAACAGTACTTTCTGAGAATATTGCTAATGTGATGCGGGTTACTTCACCTATTTGGATGTTCGAATGAGGAGTATTGAGTTATTCTTGCATTATTAAACATTTCCATAATATAAATATTCAATATTTCTTTCTGATCAACAGTTTTGTGACTAAATATGTTGTTTTTAACGGTTGCTGCTACCTAAATGCTTTGTTGTCCAAATATTTAAATTTATTTTAAAAAAATATCAGAGTTATTCCCATCCAAACATTTTATCGGATAAAACCTACTTTTTCAATCATATTTTTATTCTTTCTTCAATGTACAAAACTAGCACTTCATCCACAATTTGTGAGTATTCCCTCCCTTCCCTCCTAAATAATAATTTTCATGCAAAAATTCTCATTTTAATGGACTATAACAATAATTCGTCATGATGGTAATGAGGAAGTGCTCCACCTTGTTGGAAAATCAAATTCTCTCCCATATCTTCTTGCTGCTGTGGCATCAGATAGTTTTGCAACTTATGTAGATATGTGATGTCAGTCACAGTATTCTCCTAAAAATAAGATGAATACACTTCATGGAGATTACCGCACAAAACACATTTAGTTTTGTTGAGACACGGGTATGTTCGAGGCATTCCATCGGTTTCTCTGTGCCCAGTGTGACTGTACCACTAAGGTGAAAGGTTGCCTCGTCACTGAACACAAGATTATTAAGAAAACTATAGTCATCTTTCCTCCTGTTCATAATGTCCGTGCAGAACTCATAACGTTTCTCCTTGTCAGTAGCACTCAGCGCCTGAGTCAGTTGCAGTTTGTACCCCTTACACTGCAGTCGTCATAAATTTCTCCATTCCATAGGTTGTGGGTTGGTCAGCTTCAAACTTGCTCTTGTAGCCTTCTTTGGACAACGAGCATATGTTCTTCTACAACGTGGCCTGCTACAGGAGGGCATTTATCTGGATGGGCCTTTATCTGAATGACCTACACAACCTGTTTCCAAAAATCGATCATACCGTGCTTTGATAGTTTTCACCTGCAGTGAAGCTTATTGATACTCTGCACGAAAATGTCTTTGTACGGTAATTTGCGATTTAGTTTCATAAAACCACAGACAACACTGCGCTCGCTCCGCACCGCTGTTTCCCTCGATAGCGACTGTTGGCTATGCTTCATGTCCTGCTTCACATTTCCACCGCCTGACGAGTGAGGGTAGTGCAAGGAGTGACGTATGCCGACCAGGCCTGAAATTTGATGATATGACATGAATATTGGAAAAAATCTTAATAAATTTCCGTCAATAGTTTTGAAATTATTCATCAGATAGATAATATGTTTATTTTAGGTCGCATCAACCACTTGGGTTTTCAGCGACCACTTTTTCATTACATATACACAATTACATAACAGTACCATACCTTTACAAACACATAACAAATACATTATCCATTCATTGCAACTTTGGTTATAAATATTACAGTACATTAATCAGTGGTTGAGCTCTGTTCTTGATTACAGTTACAGCAGAATTTACTGTAAATGTAATTCCAGAAAAACATTATGCATAAAAATTATTCATTGATACTTTCAGGTAACTAATTTAGAATAACTTTCTATAATGCTAATCCTATTTTCGGCGAACTTCCCTTATTTTCGAAAACTGCAGAAAGTTAACATTTCAAAACTACAAAATTGAAGATAGTCTCAGACTATGGCAAACATTAGCTCTTTAAAAATTGCCATGTGCAATTTTGTGAAACAAGTATTTTTTGCGTGATTTGTGCTTGAAATTTATGCAATTTGAAAAAAAAGTCTTAAAAACCGCTCCACATTTTTTCTTTAAATTGTTTTCTCGAATAAAAGAAAGAAAGCTTAAAAGATTGGCGCGGATCTAATTTTCTTCTAATTCTCTGAATTTTCAATAATTGAAAATTTATAGATAATGCGAGAAAGTTTGTGCTGTTTCAGCACCACTTGTTTTAAAAGTTAGCACAGTTTAACTTAGTGGTGAAAACATACTCATTGCGAAATGTCTGGTATCTTTATACACTTCAATAAATACTAGTTCAACAACTGTTTTTCTTTTTGTTTGACTCTCTCACAAAGCAAATATTTGGAAAAGTCAATAACATTTCTTGAGTATCACTGTTAACGTTTCTACTGCTACTACTATACATATCACATTAAATCTTCTGAAAAAACATATCATACACATGTGTATGTCAATGCATTTTTTTAAAATGACATGATAACATGAACTTATTACATCCAAAATTTAAAATAATTTGAATAATTAATTAATTGTTAGTATAATTAATTAAATTTATGGTAACTACATAGAATTTCATTAATGTATCGTGATGCAATATTTATTTTCTTTTTTGCATATATTACATTTCTTCTGAGATCTGCAAGTCATGTGAATGGCGTATGTTTCCTTGCCATTCTTAGTAAGCGTACTTTATGAAAATGCTTTAGATCTCCTGATGCCCGTTTCAAGAGAATTTAAACCCAATAGCTTAAAGCAAAACTAATCGTTAAAGTGTTCTTGGAATAATGAATTCAAGTTTCTACTGCGTTTGACTGCCTCCGTGCCCTCCAAAATTCCCAATCCTTTCTTTGAATTTTCCTTTGTACATTTACTTGCAATGACTGCTGAATAAGATTAAACTCCTCCTACCGTGCTCGTTATTAAGTCGTACTGATCAAATGACAATCGAAATTACAAGACATTTCGGTAAAAGAAAATAATAATTATCGTGATTTTGTGTGGATTAATTCAGTAAATAGCAAGTCGAGCAGAAAATTCACGTTTGACGTTCCACACAATTTTGGCTTGTTGGAACTTATTAGAAAACCGAGAGGAAGCCAAATGAACACGTTTTATTTTCATACTGTGTGTAGTTAAAAGAAGCTCGCATTTCGATTACCATTCATGAGATACTCACAAGCATAGCGAATGTTTTTGTTTGTAATTTGTTAATTTTCAATGAATTGTAGATGATTTGCCTACTTTGCAAACGTTTTAAAAGTGAGGGAATTTTTCAATCTATTAATAGTATGTATTAACAAATACCTTCGACTAAGTTTTCACGTTATCTCCTTCTTTGGTCCTATCTTCCATATACGGAAGTTAGGTGACCCATAACGGGTTTTCTTGGGATAATTTATTCAGGGTGGTTTCCCGTTGCATTCCCTGATATGATGATGATGATGATGATAGAGGGTGAAAGGACGAACACATTACAACCATGCCCGTGGCGGGACTCGAACCCGCGATCTTTCGGTACGAGATCGTTACGGCACTACTGCCTTAGCGATCTCGGCCACCGGATCGGCTTTGACGTTATATGAGTTGGAAAAATAGTAGGGCGGGGCGCCAACATCACAATTTTTTGTATTATATGTAACCTTTTCTAATGGGTCTCGAGCAAAGATATCGCACATTTGAATTGATTAATAATGTTATTTTGGACAACGCAGATATTCTTCACCAAGGGATTGTGTTATTGACTGAACACATACATGTGCGAGTGATTTTAACTAGCGAAAATATTTGGCCGGCCTGCAATTTGAGTAGGTTCGGCGATCGACTTTCCTTTGCATTACAATATCTCCCGGCTGGTAGAAATATCACTAGCTGCAAAGCATCCAAAATAAAGTAGAACTTTTGCAATTTTCAAACTTCCAGTAATTTTAATAAAAATCGGATCTATTACATACTAATTAGATAACTTTACGCTGTTTAAATGAGAAGTTCAAGTCGTTTGTAGAAAATCTTCTTAACGTATTTAAAAAGTTCTCAGTATTTCAATATAAAGAGGCAAAAGTGCTTCCATTTACAAATAATTGTGCCTGCTTATATAATAAAGTAAACTTCCTTACATTCCAACAAAAAAGTAAAAAAAGTTAGACACTTTTCGAGAAATATTGTCGAAAAACTAACTTGAATTTCACGTAAACTACCCATAAATTTTAAAAGATTGGGGAATCAGAAGGATTGACAAACGGATGGATGTTGTCGGACGACAGGACGGACAATTCGAGAAATAGAACAGACTATCGGAGGAACGGAAGAATGAACGGATGGTCGGACAAAAGGCAGTGGGACTAACGGTCTGACGGATTGATTAGTTTTCATTGAAACGGCACTGATGTCATATAACTAATGTATTATAGGACAAATTTAATAAAAAAATAGCACCAAATAATCACACCACTAAAATTCAAGTTATTTTTTCAAAACTTAGCGAAAGAAGTTATACAATTTTATCCTGGTCATGTTTTATAATTTTAGCCTGCCGTATGACTTTTCTCAAAAATGATTTGTATTGTTTAAAGTAGTGGAGGAAACGTAGAGATACGTTATGATGCTTAGAAATGAAACAAAGAATTCGTTTGTTTTTACATGATGTCCTAATCCCTTGTGTTATCCAAGAATTGCCTTTGCTTGAAATATTGGATTTCATTTGCAATAACCTTCTCAGCTCTCTTACTGTGTGTTTATTTAAAACAGTATTTATATGAACAAAGCTTGTAAAAAAATTGAACTTCTACACCACTAAAAATCTGACGGTGCCGATTTCCAACAATTCACAAGTAAGGTCCGCCTTTCGTGCGAAGGGTAGCGGCACTCACTCCGCACTTTGAACATAAAACTTGTGAAAGGTGAAAGAGTCGCTGTATGGGCGTTTTATGCTAATAAAGTAGAGCGTGGCAAAGGGATGAATATGGTGTTTCGTAAAGGGAGCTAGAATTCCTGGTCGTGCGCCTCCCAATGCTCCTGCCTCACCCGTTTCTGACGCCTGCTATTGCCGTTCCGTTTCTTTCTGTCACGTTCTTCTTCGGCCAAATACCATTTGCCATTTTCTCTACAACACCATCTCCGTTTTCATATTCAACTCACGTTCATATTTCACATTTTCATGTCAACACTTTTGTTGCTACTTCAAACTCCTTCCATACCATCGTCACCGTTTTTGACGTCGCTAATTTCGTCGACGTCAATATATTTGTCACTGATACCATCTTAAATTTGATGGACGAATGCGTTGAGCAGTATTTTTTTTTCAGTTGATTGCTAGTTACAATATACGTGTTCATTTGAAACAAAATATCGAGTAAATGTTCGTTGAATTGAATGCAACAGAAGAATATTTTTATGAGTAAAATCTAAGATCTACGATAAGCATTCAAATGTTAATGTACATAATACAAAAGCATACAAATGTTAAATAAAACGCGATAAAAACATGCAATGCACTTACGGGACTTACCTTAGCCGTTGACGCGCCTGGAATCACTAATAAATCAATCAACGAATAACTACACAGAGGTTGACGCATTAGACCGCCCTTGTAATATAATTTAGCAATCTATCAATGGTTTAGAATTAACAATTGCAAGAACGTGCTTCCAGAGATCTCCTGCAATGCCTGTGCGCATGTGCGCAAAGGCCAATGTGCGACCGCTAGGTGCACAAGATAATGCTGGTCGTTAATGGGTTAATATCGTCTCCCTCAATATCGTCATCGATACTATCACCGCACATCCGCGATAACTGACATCACAACTGCAGTTTTTGGACATAAATAAAACCTGAAACCACCATAGTATTTTAACAATATGTTTTAATTAAACAATATGCATATACATTTTTAATTTAGTGATGAATAATTTTGTACATTTCTTATGACGCTGCAGGAAAAGTTGAGCCTTGGCTTGGCATCTGCGTTCTCGCAGTAATGCTGGATTTGTACGAGAGGAGGACTTATATAAAGATTGGTTATTGACGTAATACCAACCAGAAAGATGAAAGTGAGGACAAAATAGGGACGGGTAGCGCGGTACGTAGCATATTATTTAAGGTAATGCTCCGGCAACTTCTTAGAGTTAATCGAATTCGACTAATTGAACCAGCCTGTCTCCGGACGGCTCGGTCGTATAACATCCACCAAACAATCTATTTATCTAATGCTGGAAAATCAGCACTATCGCGACTGTAACCTACTATCTTTCGGTATTCAACAGCTACGTACGAAACAGTTGTGAGGTACGCACATTGATTCGGTAATGCTGTAGATCATTTTATGAATACATAAGTACGTCATCATCAACCACCCTGCAACCAGCCCTGTGACCATCACCGTCGTCTTCCTTTTAAGTCCGAAAGCAAAGTCACGCTCATTAAAATCGTGATAATGGCTGCAATTAATTCTCCAACAAGTAAATGAAAATCCATTTTGAAATCGCCAGATAATCAAGCGAATTTCTTCTCGTTGTTGATGATGCCCCGTTGGTCACAAGTGCCTCGTGAAGAAACAGTATTAACTCAATGACTATTATTTGTAATTTTATTTTGCACTTTTATTAGTGTAATATTTTTTTAACAGGGAAAGCAAAAAAGTTATTGATTGATTAATTGGCAGAATGTTAGACGATAAGAAAAATAATGACCGGAGAATCTGTTGGAAGGGGCATTACAGGTAGATAACTATGGAACAGAGGAGAATCAGAGGTATCAAGTGAGAATTATAGTTGTGGATTAATAGGAAGATGTGAGGACGTTGGTAGAAGTGATTGTTAAATGAGATTAAATATAGGATACCAGGAAAAGGGAGTACTGTGATGGCAAAGATGAATGTTGGTGATAGCAAGAAGAAAGTACCTGCATATTCAGAAAATAATTGGATCGTAATAAATGAATCAAAGAAAGGAATATCTTGAAATGAATAAAAAACAATGGTACAAGACATTTCATTCAAGAGATTTTTATTGTGCCATTTGGGTGACACGTACCAGATCTGCCAACTTTCATGGAGATCGCTTCGCTCACACTGTGTCGAAGTTGCCGCTCTTTATATATAAAGAGAGTGATATATTTTACTTCAGTTATATACGAAACGGCGCAATAAAAAATCTCTCTAATGTAATATTTGTTTCGTGTGACGGTGATCACTCGCTTCGAACGAGCGAATCGCCCTCGCCCGGCGCGACTGCCTCCGCCTCTGCCTGCGTCGCCACCTCCTCTGAGCGCGCGCGGGCTTCACGCTTCCGGTCGAGATTTAATTTTCCGCAGCACGTCTCGCGGGAGCGGCGGCGGCGCCGGCGGGGGCGGAGGCGACGGCGGCGCCACAGCGTCTCCACGTCGCCTGGCAACACGGCCTGCGCATTGCCGCGCGCCGAGCGACCTCTTCGCTACGTTAATTGCGCTGCTCGAAGCGCCCGTATGAAAATGTCAGGGGCGCTCGCACCCACGTTGGTGGGGCTGGGAGGGGCGGGGGACACGGAGCAAGGCGAGGCGGAGCGGAGGGGGACGGGGTGGAGCAATGCAGGGACGGGCGGATTGGCTCGGGGCAAAACGGAACGGGGTAGAGCGAGAAGGGACTGTATGGAGCGGGACGGTGTCGGACGGTGTGGGGCGATACGGGGAGGTGTGGGGCGGTGTGGGGCGGAGTGGAGAGGGACCGGGCGGGAAGGAGCAGAGCAGAGCGGGACGGAGCGAAGCACGGTAGAGTGGGGTGGTGCGGCTCATAACGATTCCGATAGGTGGGCCGGAAGGAGCAAAGAATGGTGAGGCGCAGCGGGCATGGGTATTGCCGAGAGGGACAGCGCCGGGTGGGGCGGAGCGGGGCGAGGGCGGAGCGGGGCGGAGTGGAACATGGCTGCGTGTGGCGGGGCGAAGCGGATCTGGGTGAGATGGGGCAGAGTAGGGAGACGTTGTGCGGGACGGGGCCGTTTGGAGCATGGTGGGGCGGAGGGAAGCAGGGCGGGGCGGATTGGGGAGGGCGGGGCAGTATGGTCGAGTGTGTCGAGTAGGGGCAGAGTGAGGAGAGGTTGTGCGGGGCGGGGCAGTGTCGGGAAAGGTAGGGTGGGATGGATGGAGGAAGAGCGAGAGGAGCGCGTGAGGAGCGACGGGCAGGGATGGAGAAGGGAAGTGAAAGGAAGCGGTTGAGAAAGGAAGCGCGAACGCCGGCGCCCTGCCGTCAGCCGGTGATTGGGAGCTGCCGTGATTGAATCACACGGCAGAGGCGCACGCCACGCGCAGGAGACGCCCGGCCAAGCAGCAGCTGCTCGCGAAGGGGAACACATGTCATGTGACAACACGAAGATTTCTGGGAATGCATATAATTTATAGAAAGTCTGAGTTGATATTTCTCAAACGCATAATCAAAGACAAGATTTTAGGTATTAGATACGTGTAAATATCGCTTTTATTGCTTTCTAGCTGAAGTATGCTTTGTTATTCGGTACTATTAATCATAATCATCCTGTGCATTTGTTACGATCATCGTTGCTACCACCATCGTTGCATACCGGCAGTTGCAAATCGAGATGTTGTTGCGATGTAATAAACTTCGATTGCGATGTAATAAACTTCCGCCAAACATGCAGAAATAACTTATACTTCTCATTACTCTGAATCTAATTGTGTCTCTGGAATGAATCAAAATGTTTTTAGTAATTAATTTTCTTCATCTTTTTTTTAAATTTATTTTCTTCCTGTTCGGCAGTTATGCCTTTCAGGGGTTTGTACATAATTTTAATACATAACATTTGGGCATACAACCTCTCACTCTTGTACATTACTACTAATTTACATCGTTTCATACTTTATATATATATATATATATATATATATATATATATATATATATATATATATATATATATATATATATTTAACATATCTAGATAATTTACACTTAATACATTCTTGATATTTTACACAATTTTTTTATATTGAAGCGAAAAAAAATACATATTTTCATTTTTAACATATATTCTTATAGTGGATACTTCTTTTCATGGGGGTTTTAACATATCTTTCGGATATCGTGAGTTTATTCTCTTGGGATTGTTTAATGTTTTTCCCATTGTAAATTTTATGCTGCAAGGAGAAGATGGAAGAAGTGTAAAAAATTTGTCACAGTTATTTCTAATATATTCGTTTAGGGGCTCTATTTGAAGTTCTCTTTGAATGTGTGTATTAGAAATGAACCAAGGAGCCTTTGCACATTTTCTTAAAAATTTGTTTTGAATGATTTGAAGTTTTTGAATGTTGGTTTTAGCTGTGTTATTCCAGACTGGACAAGCATAAGTGGTTGATGGCCTAATTATCGATTTAAATATTAAGATTGCGCATTCCAAATTTAAGGCTGAGCGAAAATTGATTAATGGATATAGTTTTGATATTTTCGCATATGTTGCATTTGTTGTAAGTTGTATGTGTTTTTTTTTTTGGTTAACCTGCTATCAATGTGAACCCCAAGATATTTCACAGGTGTATCAGATGCTAGCCACGGGATGAGAGTATTATTTAATACTAGTGGGCGAGGTAACTTTGGTTTACAAAGTGTAAAAATTTTTGCCTGGGTTTTAGTTGGGTTTATTTTTATTCTCCATTGTTCAGCACACTTTAGAAAACATGAGATATCTGCCTCGATGCGATCTTTTGCTACATTTATATCTGCATGTGTTGTGTATATTGCAGTATCGTCTGCAAATAGTGCAAGATTTGAGTCTTCTAATGTGGGAATGTCTGAAAAATAGACATCGAAGAGGAGTGGTGATAGTGCAGAACCTTGAGGTACGCCTGCTCTTATTGTTCTAGTTTGTGAAAGTGCACAGTTTATTTTAACTCTGAACGTTCGGTCTGTAATAAAACTATTAATAATGTCCTGCAAATAGAAAGGTACTCCCAGCTGTTTGAGTTTGAATAGTAGCCCAGTATGCCAAACTTTATCAAATGCTTTTTCTACATCTAAAAACAGTCCAATTGTATGTTGTTTGTTATGGAATCCATTTGCAATATGTTCTACGAGGCGTATGAGTTGATGAGTTGTACAATAATTTTGCCTAAACCCGAACTGTTCATCTGGTAAGGCCCTTATTTCTATGAGGTATTTGGTAAGCCTTGTTTGTATTAGTTTCTCGAATATTTTTGATAAAGAGGATAATAAGCTAATTGGCCTATAGCTCGTTACTTCTTTAGGATTTTTGCCTGGTTTTTTGATTGGGAGGACAATGGCCTGCTTCCATGATTTTGGATAATACCCAATTCGAAGTGCTGAGTTATAAACTGCTGCTAGGACTGCAATCGAGCTTCTTGGTAGTTCTTTCAAGGCTCTATTTGTTATTCTGTCGGGGCCTGGGGCCTTCCTAATTTTAAGATTTTTTATAATAGTGGTAATTTCGTTGGGGCTAATAAACTTAATTGGGGTGGGAACTCTGTAATACGTGTGTGTCATATGCTCTTCAATTATTTTGTTATGCTTCACATCGGTCATTGGGTTGGGGGTGAAAGTATTTTCAAAATTTTCGGCAATATAATCAGCCTTATCTTGGTCCGTATGTACCCAACCTCCTGTTTGAGTGCTTAGAGGAGGAATATTTGTTTTTTTCCCCTGTTATATTTTTTATTGTTGTCCATAGCCTCTTTGAATTTGGATGTATTTGGGATAGATGAGTTTGGAAGTTAGAATATCTTAAATTATCTAATTCGATTTTAATTATCCTCGCTAGTTTATTTATTTTTCTTTTGTAATTAATGTTTCTATTTATTTGCCATTCCCTCCTCAGTTTTCGTTTTTCATGAATCAGATTCAATAGTTGTTTTGGTAAATTCCTATAGGGTCTGTAAGTTGGAGGGGATGATACAGTACTCTCATCTAAATTTTTATGTATTGCATTATTTATTCTGTTTATCTCTGATTCAAGTTGGGTATAATTTTTTATTGAATTCGGAAATTTTAGATTTTGTGACATTAGATAGTTAAATTTACTCCAGTTGATGTTTTTGTTATTGGGTTTATTAATGTTTGTTATTGAAATTTTGCCTTTGAAGGATCCAATAACCGGATTATGATCCGAATCTAGATCCGGAACAACCGTTTGATAAATTTGGAAATTGATTCCTTTCGAGATTATTATATCTAAGATATCTGAGATGATTCTATTGTTGTAAGAATAGTGAGTTGGTTCACTGGGTGCTTGTATACTTAAATTGTTAATAATTAGTTGTAATAGCTTTCTGCCTTGTGATGAAGTTGAATTGCAACCCCAAGCTGTGTTCTTACTATTTAGGTCTCCTATTATAAGAACTTTCGAATGCTTCTGGATAATATTTTTATAAATATCTTGTGGGAAAGGGTAGTTTGGTGGTTTATATGCTGATACAATCACGATTTCCTCATTATTCACGTAAGTTATAATTGCTACCGTTTCTAGACTTTTGTCGGATGAAATATCTATTTGGGAATGCTTTTGTGAATTAAGATTGCAACTCCTCCCGAGGCACAATGCGTTAATCTATCGTTTCTATATATTGCGTACCCATTAATTTTAAATTTTTCACCTGGCAGTAAATGGGTTTCAGTTATGCAAGCAATTTTTATTTTATTATCATTTAAAAAGTGATTGAACGGATTTGTTTGTCGTTTTATGCCATTGGCATTCCAGTTTAATATCCTCACATCATCATTATTATTTAATGCCATTAATAAGAGCAGGAACTAACGATTGAATCATTGTTTGTAATTGAGGGACTATTATTGCTAATATTTGGTTTACTATTGTGCTAATTAAGTTTAAATTGTTTGAATTATTAGGGCTTTGGGTTCTCCAATTTAAATTTGAGTTTGGATTTGGATTTTCGTAATTTGGAGGACGCAAAGGCATGTTTACTTGAGGCAGCGGGGGAAAGTTTTGAATGTTATCAGCTGGTGGCGGCCTCCTTGGAGGTTGCGCACTCCGAGTGGTTGTATTGGAAACTTGAGCACTGTAAAGGCCTTGCCATTGCTTACGTCCACTCTCTGCCTCTTTAAATTTTTGGCAGCCACGATAATTTGCTGTGTGATTTAACCCACAGTTAACACAAATAGGTTGTTCTCTTTTTGATCTATTACATTGCGAATAATGATGGGATCCATTACAACGAACACACCTTGGACTTAATTTACAGTTTGCTTGGGTGTGTTTGAATCTCTGGCAACGCTTACATTGTATTACTTTGTTTGGAGCACTTCGCATCCGCACTTTAATTACAGAATAAAATAATTTAGTCTCATTAAATATTGATTTAGCATTTTCAGTTTCCATTAAATCTATAGCACAGGACCACAGAGGTTCTCTATTTTTGTTATATAGCCTTGTTACGCCGGTTACTGGGTAATTAAGTCTTGCTAATTCATCAAATATTTCTTTCTGAGAGTAAACTACAGGTATACCATAAATTATAACTGAGAGCTTGGAATGATAGGGATCTCTGAAGGAGTGATATTGTATATTATTTTCATCGCAAAATTTTCTGTAACCTCTGTAGTCTTCAATTGTTACAAAGTTCACTTTATAAAAATCTTTTTGTTGTTTAATAGTAAAATCGTTTTTTGCTACTTTTTTAATGTCACTTACTAGAAGTAGATATCCATAGCCGTTAACATTATGAATGAATATTGGTGGAATTTTTACAGCTTTATCACTTTCAGTATTAGCATGATTGTCTAAATTTCTAAGCACTTCATAGCGTGAACTTACTGGTATATTGTACCTGATATTCTCCTCTGTTCCGTGGTCAAAGCCAAACCTTTTCCTCTTGTTTGAATCGGAGCACTCGTTGCCGTTAAAACCCAAGTTCTGTGATGAGTTTTCTTGATGTTCAGCCACTGATAATGGCGGTTGCAGCAGCGGTGGACAGGCGCCCACTGATGATGATGATAATGGGAACCCCTGTCCGTAGAATTCACCGCCGTTTGGATTTTCGTTAGTCACTTCCATTGACTGCACTATTAACCCTGAGGTTTCTAGTAGCCCCCCGGAGGGGGCACTATCTACACTCATTTGGTCAGTTAAATCGTTGCACTATAAGTACTAATATAAGTACTAATCGTTGCACTATAAGTAATAATACACACTAAGATCTTAATACACTGGTGCGCGGCGGCCCGCGCAGGTCGAGAGCGCACTGACAACGCGGCCTCAACGTAAGGTACGAGCTCAAGACGAAGTGTTCACCTCGGCGGCTCGAACCGGAATGATTCTTCATCTTTCGAGAAGGTTTAATTGTGAATTATTTTCCTTTAAACAAAAAATGGAAAGAGTACATGGTTAAACATTGCTCTCAAGGCTAGGATGGTGGATAGGAGTACGTTTTACTAAAACTCATATAGACATTAAATTTTCTAATTCTTTGAAGGCCTCGTGTAAAAAATTTCATTAAGATCAAATAAAATTAGATTTGTTGAAAACAATATACATTTTTCTTCTTCTTCTTCTTCTTCTTCTTCTTCTTCTTCTTCTTCTTCTTCTTCTTCTTCTTCATATGACAGGAATTATTAATACGAAACTAGTATGGTTGAAATAGAATATTTGTAATACCTTATTTTGAACTTTTACAATTAGGGGAAATTCAGAGGGTTTAACAAAACTATTACCTGCGCCATTCTTTTAAGCCTTCTTTGTTTTATTCCTGAAAAAAAAGCAGAAAAAAATTTGAAAATTTCTGTGAAAATGTTTTTTTTTATGAATTACATGGACTTCAAGCAGAAATTACGCGAAAATTACTCGTTTTTTTGAAGTAACTATACATCACCTTTTTTTTAAAGATTCGATTTTTAGAACAGACTTTCATTAAAACCAAAATCTGTTTTACTATTGTAGGTTTGTAAAGATAACTTTTTGTAATTTCCAAAAAAAGAGAGTTCAACGAAAACGCTTCTAATTTGTTTTTAATGTCTTGTTTTTACTATCTGTAACGTGACTAGACATGTTTTTTTACCAATATTTGATACATACGAGGAAAAAATTCAAAGAAAAATAGGGAGACTTTCTTGAGAAAATAATTGTTTAAAAAATGCTTTTGTTTCAAGCAAAAGTACGCGGAGACTAACCGTATTTTCGAAAAATTGTACGTAGCCTTATATCAACATCTGTCTTTGAACAACAGATTTCAGTAAGGAAAAATCTCTACCTTGAAAGTATAGTTATAGGAAGACGCGGAAAAACTTTCGAACTTTTGCATTTTTCGAAAAGCAGATATTTCAACGATAAGAGACCCACGCCGTTCGTTTAAGCGTTCTTTTCGCTATCCAAGGGCATAGTTTTAAAATATTTGGAGTCATTTTTGCGAACATTTTGAAAATGTGAATCAAAATTTTTTTTTGTCTGTTGTGCAAGGCTTGGAAGGAACTGATTTTAATCATAATATAAGTTTCTTTGTCTCGGGAACTTTTCTAGTTTTAAATATCTGTTGCCTTTGGTTATACCTCTCTGAGTGATTTTTTTTAGCGATTTCTGATAAACTTTACAGACTTTCTAATCGCCAATTAGATATTTCATTACAGTTAACGAATTTAGTAGTGTTTACTTTTGGATTCTGCCCATTTTAAATAATGGTGCTTACCCAATCATCTAATGTATATTGGGGGGCCTCACAATTTGTTTTAAACCCTATGGCAAATTTTACATTGGATTGGTAAGTTGTTGAATCTAGGCAATACTCTTATCAACTTTTCTCTCTCTCTCTCCCTCTCTCTCTCTCTCTCTCTCTCTCTCTCTCTCTCTCTATATATATATATATATATATATATATATATATATATATATATATATATATTGTGGCGAAATGGGATTATACAACCCCATAACACCACAGTTTCGCCGGCATAAACGTTCGCAGGCAGCGAAAAGAGCGGCCGAAAACCAGAGTAGCAAAACGCGCAGCCTGGTATCCGTTGCTCGCACTAGTCGCCGCGAACTATCAAGCCACGTTTTTGCTGGTGGAAGGCACAAGTAGGAGAAATAATCCCCACCACGTCGAATTTCCCCAGGCGAACGCCAATAAATACGCAAACGCGGAAGCGGGAGCTCTCTTTTGTCGTCATCTCGCCTGGAGTCAACATCTCTTCTGCTAGCACGCGTCGGGTCAGCAGTTCTTCATGTAAGGCACCGCTTGGCAAGTGTGCAGATTTTATCAGAGCGTTAGATTAGTTAGACATTGCCGCAACGACTGTTTAGAATAGGAGTGTACGGCGTTGAGAAACGTCTAGCTAGTCATCCGCGCAGTAGTCAGGAATTAGAGAAATATTCTTCTATTAACTAATGCGGGAAGTAAAAGTGGGCCCGTTGTCAGGAAAGCTCTGAAAGTTCTTGATTAACAGAGTAAAGTTAGGAACGAGCGAAGTACTTGCACTGGCAGTTAGGGAAGTGCAAGGGACATTTTCTGCAAATTGGGCGTAATCGAAGGCGGTAGCAGCCGTGGGAGGAGAAGGAACCGATTAGTGGAGACGGAAGAATACGCGGGTCGACCGGGAGAAGACGACGACCGAGGAAAGGACGCAAGAGGACGGCGAGAGCAACGCAGAACTTCGGAATCGAGCAACGCGGTGCGGAGCGCAGCACGCTGTTTCAAGGTTGAAAGACGGACAGTTTCGAGATAACCTGTAGAACTGAAATTAGGTCAAGTTCACGTCGGCAGGGAAAGAATAGTTTCAGAAGTGTTAAAATTTGAGGACACGGGTGTTAATAATTTGTAGCTTGGGAGTGGAAGATTTAATGCGTTATTGCTTGCCTTGAACCATTCTATTGCAGCAGTCAGTATTCTGTTATCTGCAATTATAATTAAAAGGACAAATTGAGAGTAGTGCGCTTGCCCACATGTTAATTATTGTATGTAAAATTTTGAAAAGGCAAGAGATTGTAAATTAGGTTTAGTTTCACATGCAATTGTAATTAGAATAATTTAAATTTAGACGTAGTGAATTTTCAAAGGGAATTCCCAGTACTGGTCAAAGAAATTGCTTCAGAAAATTAGTTCTGAACAAAATTAAGTGTTCATTTGTTGAATAGGCTGTCAAAGCTGCTTATTTGTGTTTATTTAATCATTTTTGGAAGTGTAATTCTATGTGTGATTTGTTTTTCGTTCTTATCAATTCATGCCACAGAATTTTGAGTGAATTATATGCTCGTTTATGTGTGATTTGTGTGACTTTTATTGTGTCAAGGGTTCAGACCTTTCTCGTACCCCAAAGATCCTGCTTCCTGAGATTCTAAGCTCGCTTCACGAGCATAATATCTTAACGACTTGCTTAAAGTGCATGCTGTGTGTGCTAAAGAAGGTACAAGTGTGTACGAAAGGTAAGGCGGTTAGAATATATATATATATATATATATATATATATATATATATATATATATATATATATAACTATGCGATCAAAAGTATCCGGATACATGGCTAAAAATAACTTAAACTTTCGTGGCGCACTCCATCGGTAATGCTGGAATTCAGTATGGTGTTGGCCCACCATTTTCCTTAATAACAGCTTCCACTCTGGCAGGCATACTTCAATCAGGTGCTGGATCATTTCTTGCGGAATGGCAGCCCATTCTTCAAGGAGTGCCGTACGAAAGAGAGGCATCGATTTATCTATAAGGTCTGGCACGAATTCGGCGATCCAGTACATCCCAAAGGTGTTCGATAGGA